>OLKM01000081.1:470000-482500 GCA_900291075.1 Melanogrammus aeglefinus
GAACCTGGAGTTTGGACGGTTTGTGTTAGCACTAAGCTAGCTTCATGTTTTGGAGGTTGAGCCTGATGCTGACCTGATATTTTTGGGACAGAGTCAGACTCGGATAGCGACCTCTCATTGGACGACGCCTCCTACGGCTCCTCAGAAAGTGACGAGGAGCGGCGGCGACGGAGACAGCATCGCCATGACAATAGGAGGGCTCCTGAGGCTAGCTCGCTAAAAGGTAAAACTGCAAGGTCATTACGACCATGCTAACTATATGACACATGCAGCGCAGTTCATATCTGACGTGTTCAGTTACACTGTACCCGGACAGAAAAGTCAATACACGATGCAACCTTCTAAAACAGGCAAGCTACGCACCAATCAGAAGGAGCCTTACTGGCCAGTAGACCTGCCCACCGCCAGCGAGGGGGAGGAGTCCAGCAGGGTGGAGACGCTGCATGTTGAGACAAGGGTTGCCGTGGAGACAGGGAGAGTATGGAAAGACTTGTCCCTGCCCAGCTCCCCTGACAACCAATCGGAGAGGAGGCGAGGTGAGTCAGCCCCTGAGGGGGCGGGGTTGGAGAATAAAAGTGTGGTTGCACACCTGTCTGTGCGCATATAACTCATTTTTATACTAGTTTTAATTATAATACTCTTGCAACTAATAAATAAAATACATCTTAAATGAATACCTAAAGTAAATCCCTTACCTTACGACATTACCTTAATACACTGTCAGTAGTTTGAATTATAATACTATACTTATATACTTACTAATACTATAATACAAGTAGTATTTTAGTGGCCCAAACTGTACTGCTGCGGTTTTCTCCAGTTTAATCTTAGCGCCAGCGTTCAGGTGCATTGGAGTCCCAGAGGTGTTGAACGTGTTGCTCTTCCTCCAGGCATCCTGAAGAAGCAGACAGCGTACCCCCCTGAGGTGGCGGACAAGAACCTCAGGAACCTCCTCAGGGAGCGGCTCCACGACTCCTCCTCCCTCTCCATCAACCCCTCCTCCCCCACCCTCAGAGGCCTTCGCCTGGTCGCTGGGGGCAACCTCCTCCCTCATCCCTCCCTGTCCCCACGGCAACGCCATCCCAACGGGGTCTCCCCGGTTACCCCTAAGGAGCGGAACTCGGACTCGGAGTGAGTTTGAGCGGGCAGAGTCTCTCTCGCTTGTTATCTATGATGTATATATTCACATTGTGAAAACATGCCATTCTGTCTTTGTTGTTTTCTAATAACTAATAATCTTCTTTCTTCTCAAAGTGACAGCAATGAAACCTCAATCTGACCTCGAGGTGATGACCTAGAGGAGATCTGACCTACAGGAGATGGTCTTGAGGAGGGTCCCTTGTCCCTGGAGGTCTGATCTCCGGATGGGCTGGAGGAACCTGTCTGGTCCCTGGAGGTCTGAAACCCCCCCTGGGCTGGGAGTCTGAGCCATCAGTCAGAGTTCCTCTCTGTCACCAGACCAGGCGCTAGACGTTGAGCCGAACATAAGGAGGAGCCTAGCTTGGCTCCTCTGAGACGTGAGCGTGGTCTGCCTCCAGCAGCCCCAGGATTGGTGGAATATTAAGAGGGAGCAAAGGACACTGTTCTGAAGATGATGCTGTTGCCCCTCCTCTCCTCTAGGAGGAGTTAACGTGGGCCGGCCTCTGGGTTAAAGCCCTTCAACGGGTGAATGTTGCGCCAACACGACAGTAAGTGATTCACTAAAGGCCTCATTTACCTTCATGATACAGTTTATTTTTTATATTTTTACTACCTTATTACTGTTGTTTTTGTAAATAAAATAACTAATTTTTATACTGTAGTCGTTGTTATACTGTTTTACAACATTTAATGATCAGGGTTTTTTCCCAGCAAAACAATTTGTTTTGTTGTACGTGTATTTTGTACCAGTTAGTTAGTTTATGTTATTTTGTCTATTTTGTGGCACTTTTTGCTTGAATTTGTGTACTATCTGTGGTCATTTGATTCCGTTCTCATCATGAGTATTAAACTTCATACATTTCATTATCCACATTAACCATAACACACTGGTATATTAAAATGAAATATTAAGACACATAAGGATACAGAAACTGTTTTGAATTTTATTTTTGTCACAAATTTAGTCAGACATCGATAATTGCCAATTGCTTAACTTGTTACTCAGAACCTATAAATATGCACTGATAATTATTTGATCAAATTTTTTATTTTAATTTTATCATTGTTTATTCAGGGAAAAATAGGCTGCATTTTAACTATTACATAAATCAAATGTTTTTATGAGCTAGCCAGCGAGCCTCTACACCATTTTAAATTGTATCTTATTGTATTATACTTGTACAATATATTATGAGTTGTGTCGCTCAATGAAAAGAAGTGTTCCAATAATATGTTAATTACATGTTTCAGTATTCCCGCAAAAAAATTCAAAATTTTGATCACATGATGATTGCTGAAATGATTGCTGCATATTGTATTTTATGTAAAGTTTGCAGATTCTTAATGCTGTAAGGAAGCCTTCAGAGGTCAAACTCTGAATTGGCTTAAACTGAATTGGCTTGAATGGCTTAAACAGGGAGTCAAGTGTTTGTGTAAATGTGTTTTGCGTAACCTTTCCCAACATGCAAAGTCATATTCCTCTGTCAGAGTCTTTAGCTTCACTTAGCTATGACCTTTATTTGCTTCTCATCAGGGTATAACTTTGAACTGTATTATGAAACATGGCCTCTGCTGTTTTTATCTCTGGATTATGCAACAGAGAACATTTCGTATTTATTGTTTGTGAAAGAAACACTGGATATCCTATTTTGCGAATGTTAAATAAACACCTGAGCATATTTACACCTGCAAATAATAATTTAGTTTAGATAATCTTTCTGTTAAAGATCTAGCTAACTCAGACTAGTCTTGATTTAGCTGTAGCCTGGGCCGTGTCTGAAATCAATCACTTCTGAAAGTGGGGATTTCAGACTTTGAACAGCAGCACTACACAATCATTATACCCAGAATGGAGCACGATAGATTACAAGTGAGCGATTTCACACATTGTCCAATGTCTTCTTCAAGCAAGCCTTGGTTAACCCAGTGACCCATGAACCTTAACCTAGACCCATAACCTAGACCCATGACCCAGAACCTTAATGTGGACCCATGAACCTGAACCTTAACCCTTAAATGTAACCCTTAACCTTGACCTCTCACCCCAAAACCCCTTGTCTCAAGAAGAAACTCATCATAGCACATTGTTTCATGTAAACGTTGAACCTTTATTTCAGACTTTAGTCAGCGTAAGTGAAGATTGAAGGTCTGCTGGTCTAGTAGTAGGAGTCGTTGATGCGCCTCATGCTCATGAACCTCATGCCCTGGCTCATGCCGTGGTTCATGAAGTTCCTGTACTCTCCGGGCCTCATGTACATGCACCTGCCCCTGTACTGGGGCTGCTCGTACATCAGCCAGTGGCCCTCCATCACGTTGCAGGACATGCAGTTGGACATGCGGTAGCGGTCCATGACATTCTCACAGTCGTCCATCATCTCGTGCATCTGGCCGCCGAAGTTGTCCTTCTCGTAGATCCTCATCCTGTACTGGCCGCGGTGCTGGAGGGGGAGTAGCATTGTTAGACACTATGGGAGCTAACTAAGCTAGAGGGACAGACTGTAGCATTAGCTTATCTAAGCGGACAGACTGATATGTAGCTTATCTAGGAGGAAAGAGTGTTGCAATGTTAGCTTAGCTAGGTGGACAGCATGTAGCAGGGTTAGCTCAGCGGTCTCCTTACCATGGGGATCATGCAGTTAGCTTAGTGGTGTGCTTACCATGGGGATCATGCGGACAGACTTGATGCAGTCGCTCATGCCCATCATGCTCATGTAGTCGGAGTACTCGCCCCTCCTCATGAAGAACTGGTTGCCCATGTAGTTGGAGCGGTCGTAGACCATGAAGCAGCCGCGCTCCACCCTGCAGGAGTGGCACCTGCTCAGGTAGGAGGACATGTCAGCGCAGTCGCTGCTGCACTCGTAGGAGCGGCCCTGGAAGTTCTTGTCCTCGTAGAAGGTGACCTGGAGACGAGAAGAAGAGGAATACTGGGCTGGTCAGCAGCAGAGAACAGAGGTCAGACCCTACGGGGACACGCCTCGGAGCGAAGCACCGCTGGGTGGGGGGGTACCGTGACCCAGGTGTTCTTCACCCTGCAGTGCTACGCCCCATGCCCGAACAGCAGGACAGGAGGGTCTAAAGGACAGAGCCACATCCTCCCTGGTTGAGTCCGGTGGAGTTAAGGAGGTATCACCGTTCTATGGCTGACCGTTGGCACGCACAGGAGATCGCTACTTGTTCATTATTATAGTAGTTATATCGGTATTAGAGGTATAGTGAGATATTAATTAACGTAGTTAATATTGGAGATAATTAATCAACATAGTGAGGTATTAGGTAATGAACCAACACAGCAAGGTATTAGAGCAATTAATGAACCAACACAGCAAGGTATTACAGCAATTAATGAACCAACACAGTGAGGTATTAGAGCAATTAATGAACCAACACAGTGAGGTATTAGAGCAATTAATGAACCAACACAGTGAGGTATCTGAGGTAAAGGTGTGGTGTGTGAGAGTGTGTTCTTACCCTTCCCATCATGTTCATACCACTGGAGCTCATGTTGGCGTGTGTTAGCGCGGTAGCTGTTGCTGCTGTACTGCCTACCTGTGGGAGGCCACCCTCTTTATAGCACCTGCCCATCCAAAAGCCCATTGTCCAAAGGCCTGAGCCAGCAGGGGGCCTGGAGGCCGGGGCAGGGGTCGGCTCCAGGCTAGGGCCTTCTCTCTCACAGCCAACATAAAGGACCGGGGACCTAGAGGAGTGCTGTGTGGCGCGTCAGAATGACCAGGTGAACCCACCACACCAGCATTGTCTCCACATGGTGACCATCTAGGAGTTAATGTGTTCATGTTGGCATCGTGCTGGGATCACTGTCTAAAGTGGCTTCACCAAGTGGTCACCTCGCTCATTTACAATACAATAAACTATTATAATGCTACTTTAATACTAAGCCTAACTTACTGCCTTACATGAAAGCTAAACATGGTACATATTACACATTTAAAAATGATATATATAATGCATATAACTGATATATTATATGAATTAATTTAACTTACAATATATTTATCATATTAAATGTTTATTGTGAATGTGATAGTTTGAATTACACCCTAATAATATTCCTCAGTTTAATCTTCTTTAAGCACAGCCTAACATTAGTAATTATTACTATAATAATATTTATATTGATCCACTCATCCTGACAACATGTTTCTACAAGGATAACCTGGTTCCAGAAAAAGAACGTTCTGAGATGTATTTATAATTTCTGAAAATAGTCTTTTTCAAATATTTTAATATAATACATACGACTTAGCTGACTGGTGTGAACATTTATTAAAACAAGGTTCGTTTATTTCCACAATATTCCCATAACCCTGCACTGTATTAATAGTAAGGTATAGTATCATAAAAGCCTATTGCCGAAGGACTAATAATTCTATAAATAAAACCACTCCCATCCTAGAATAATGTTATGAGTTACCATGTAGGTTGCGAGCAAAACACAAAATGTTTCAAGAAAGGTTTGCAATATTTTGTATTTATTTATTTAAAGACACAGGACTCAGTTCCAAGACTGTAACAGACAAAAAAGACATTTACAGACACAAGCCTAGTATAGAAAAATACCTTGTAGTATACCATGCGACTTGTACTAGTATACCTTGTAGTATACCATGTGACTTGTTCTAGTATACCTTGTAATGTACTTTGTAATGTACCATGTGACTTGTACTAGTGTACGTTCTAGCGTACCTTGTAATATACCATGGGACTTGTACTAGTATACCTTGTATAGCTTATAGTATACCTTGTCAAACACCTTGTAATGTACCATGTGACTTGTACTAGTGTACCTTGTAATGTACCATGTGACTCCTACTAGCATACCTAGTAGTGTACCTTGTAATATACCATGCAACTTGTACTAGTATACCTTATATAGCTTATAGTATACCTTGTCAAACACCTTGTAATGTACCATGTAACTTGTACTTTATCTTATAGCATACCTTGTCGTACACCTTGTGTCTTGTAGTATATCTGTAGTAGTATTCCTTGTGGTATACCTGTAGTACAGCTTGTAGTATACCTTGTAGTAAACCTTTAGTATACCTTGTAGTATACCCGTAGTATACCTTGTAGTACACCTTGTAGTATACCTTGTAGTACACCTTGTGGCATGCTAGCAGTAGTTTCTGATCATGTTTACAGACAATACAACTCTCGATATCAGATCAGTAAGCATTAAGATCACTTGATTTTTCCTCTTTATTTACGTTTGTCAGATGGGAAATTTGCATTTAGCTTCAGTCGATTTATGTGGATTGATATTTGATATTTTTGTTACACTTTAAAGCTGAAACTGAAAGCAAGAGAACAGGCCAGAGTATTTAAAGGAACATTTCTTTATTGAGTGTATTTCCCTGGTAGTCAGAGAGACTCTAGCAGCAAGAGTCCATGGTGAGCCTCATGGAGGAGACTGGAGGTCTGCTGGTCTAGTAGTAGGAGTCATTGATGCGCCTCATGCTCATGAACCTCATGCCCTGGCTCATGCCGTGGTTCATGAAGTTCCTGTACTCTCCGGGCCTCATGTACATGCACCTGCCCCTGTACTGGGGCTGCTCGTACATCAGCCAGTGGCCCTCCATCACGTTGCAGGACATGCAGTTGGACATGCGGTAGCGGTCCATGACATTCTCACAGTCGTCCATCATCTCGTGCATCTGGCCGCCGAAGTTGTCCTTCTCGTAGATCCTCATCCTGTACTGGCCGCGGTGCTGGAGGGGGAGAGCATCGTTAGACACTATGGGAGCTAACTTAGCTCGGAGCACAGTCTAGTAATAGCTTATCCAGAGTAAAGCAAAGCTGGCTAAGCTAGGTGGACAGCATGTAGCAGGGTTAGCTAAGCGGTCTTCTTACCATGGGGATCATGCAGTTAGCTTAGCGATCTCCTTACCATGGGGATCATGCAGTTAGCTTAGTGGTGTGCTTACCATGGGGATCATGCGGACAGACTTGATGCAGTCGCTCATGCCCATCATGCTCATGTAGTCGGAGTACTCGCCCCTCCTCATGAAGAACCCGTTGCCCATGTAGTTGGAGCGGTCGTAGACCATGAAGCAGCCGCGCTCCACCCTGCAGGAGTGGCACCTGCTCAGGTAGGAGGACATGTCAGCGCAGTCGCTGCTGCACTCGTAGGAGCGGCCCTGGAAGTTCTTGTCCTCGTAGAAGGTGACCTGGAGACGAGAAGAAGAGGAACACTGGGCTGGTCAGCAGCAGATGGTAAATGGACTGCATTTATGTAACCAGTGGCCACTCTTTCTTGTAACCAGTGGCCACTCAAAGCGCTTTACAATATGGCCTCACAATCACCCATTCCTACACACATTCACACACCAGACGGCGGTGTCAACCATGCAAGGCAACAGCCAGCTCGTCAGGAGCAGTCAGGGTGAGGTGCCTTGCTCAGGGACACCTCAACACTCAGCTAGGAGGAGACAGGGATCGAACTAGCAATCTTGCGGTTACCAGCCAACGTGGGGGGGGGGGGGGGGTGTGGGGGGGTCAGACCCTACGGGGACACGCCTCGGAGCGAAGGACCGCAGGGGGTCGTACCTGGCCACAGCGTCCAGAACGTCCACAACATCAGAGAACAGAAAAAGCTTTACTTGAGTTCTTCAAAGAACAGAAAGGAAACTCACTCTGTTGTTCATGTTCATGTTGCTGGCGGACATCGTGAGGGCTGGAATTGGTAGTACTGGTTGTACTGGGCTGTAACTGGGGCTACTGGAGTGGGTATCTACCTACCTGGCCTGAAAGCGAGCTTATATAGCACCTGAGCAGAAGGGTCCATTGTGTTCAAAATATACTGAGCCAGCACACACAAAGCCTTTTGAAAGGTTGGTTTGAAAGGGTTAACAATAACCAGACCTGTGGGCGGACCCAGACATGGGGGCGGGGGCTGTCCACCCACAGGCCCCGCCCATACGCCCCGCCCACTAGTCTAAACACTAGTCGGACCATGGAGTCCGACCTACTTGTCCAGCCACTAGCTGCAGGACCACGGTGGCCCCATGTGGACAAACTACTGTTGCTCTACTTTGTTAAAGTTTGAACATGGAGTATACTGTATGTTAGCGTATTGATACATGCCAAATATTAATGAAGTTGTTGTTTCTGTTCAGCAGAGAAGGTGAATCACTTTAATATCTTCTCAATTATTTTCATATCATATCATTAGAAAATCAATATATCATTAGAATACCTAATACATCATTACATTATATTTATATATGAATAAAATATTAAAAATATATGAATAAATAAATCAATTAATGAATTAAGTATTAATGATTAATGATAATTTTTATGAATATATAAGTATTATATATGTATTTTGTATTTTATATTTATTATACAAGAAAGTATTAAAAGTAACAAAGTTACAATGTAAAACGGGCCTGTCTCAGTAAAATAGCTGATTTCCAGCAGGTTCCTGTGCTTCAGCACATATAACATGTAACAGGGACAAAGCACATCACACGTCACATTTACATACAACACATAACGGGGACATAGCACGTCAGACATCAGTAGGACAATCATATAGACAGCAGACTGAGCACCGACAGCAATCTATATAAGTCAGTGTTTGCAAGTGTATGTGTTTAGGAGTAAAAGTTTATACGCTTTTTTGAACTGTGTGATGGATTGTAATGCTCTAATGTGATGGGAAATGAAATTCCAGACTTTAGTGAAAGTATGGGCAAAGGACCTCTGCCCATAGCCGTTATTGTATGTGGGCACTGGGGGGAGGGCCATGGAGACCGATCTAGTGACTCGCACTTGGGGCGTGTTATGTGTTGGTAAGAGGGAGATGAGTGTTTGTGAGGTGCTGTATTGGAGTTGAAAATAAAATGTGATAGCATGACTGTAAATAAAATTTTGAAAGGACAGAGCGTGTGATAGAGTGAGTGCAGTGCGATGGTGTGTCCATTTTGGAAGATTGCTGTGGATATTTAAAGCTTGGTTGTATAGCCGTGCAATGGGTTCACTAACTTCCTTGGTGGTGAGAGACAATATTGGTAAACAGTAGGAAGTGGTTGAGAATACAATCACATGCAGGTAGGTTTTGGAAACAGTAGAGGATAGGTATGGTCTAATCTTGTTATATACATATAGTTTCTGATTTAAATTTTTAGTTAACTTGGAGGTGTGTTCACGGTGAGTGAGGTGTGAGTCAAGTAACACACCCAGATACTTATATGTTTTGGCGATGACAAGATTTTTATTTGAAAAGATGGTGGGACTGGTAAAGGACAGATGCTTTCTGGATGAGTGGAAATGCATTCAGTTTTGGTAACATTAATGGTTAAGTGATTGTCATTTAACCACTTATGCAAAGATTGAAGATTTGATGACAGTTTGGAGTTTATGGTTTCAGGGTTAGAGTCAGACAGAAAGAGCACAGTGTCATCAGCATACATTAGCCATTTAGAGTAGTTACACACGTGTTGGAGATCATTAATGTATAAAAGCAAAGGCCCAAGGATACTTCCTTGTGGAACACTGTATGTCACACACTAAAGGCCCATTCACACCCTACGGTAAATACGGATACGGACCGTTTCGTCCAGTCCCGGAGGTGTTTCGTCCGTCAATGGGTCCCTCGCCTCTGAGCTTACGAATCCGTAGCGCTCCGGAAGAAACGGAGCAATACCACCGGAAATCGAGGCGGCAGTGTAGAGTCAAAAGTCAGACCATTCGCAAAAATAGATCGAGTAATATAATATCTGATAACGTTTTATACTTATATTAGGCTATACTATATAGGCTACCTGACCTTCTTATTTTATTGTTCCCCTGCTTGTTGTAACTGGTCATTTAACAATATTTTGAGGAGATAATCTGCGGGTTGGTGAGGGGTGTCACATGCCACCACCGCCTAGGCCTTCACTTTTTGCAATTTTTTTGCCAATTTCGGATGACACAAAGCAAAATCATCTCTACAGACATCATGTTTACGATTGTCGATGCCATTATTTGTGAAACGACAGTCACTGCCCGCTAGAGGATTTATTGCGTAACATCCATAACAAGGCTGAAACCAGACGGAGGTATGAAAGGTAGTTCCGGAGGCAACGTTTGGGGCGGACGGACGAATTTCGTCTTGATCCCGAGGTATGAATCGGCCTTAAGGGCTGTGATCTGTCTGTTAAATAAGAGGAAATTATATCTAAAACAGAGGGTGATAAGTTAAAAGTGTGAAGTTTGGATAATAAAAATCAGGTGGTCTACTGTGTCAAACGCTTTACGAAAATCAATAAAAAATTGCTCCAGTGGTGTGTCTTCTATTTAAAGAGTTTTGTATTTCCTCATTGAAGAGTTGTAAAGCTGACGTGGTGGACCGCTTTGCACGGAAACCATGCTGGCAGTCACTTAGCCTGTTGTTGCTTTCAAGATAGAAGCTTAATTGATTTTATAACGTTTTTTCGAGGGGAAAACAGACAGCCTAATACAAAGGTTGATTAAGTGGTGGAGAAGAGGTAAAAGGCTGTTAGCATGAGTCTTCAAAAACATGTTTAAGCCATAACTATCACAGCTGTGGGAGTGTTTTAGAGCGTTTACATTCTTTATCAGATCGTCTTGTGTGATATCCAAGAAAGAAAAAAATTCAGTTGTTGAGGGAGGGGGAGATATGGAATGAGAGGTAGTGGGAAAGACAGATGCTAATTCTTGAACCTATAATATGAAGTATTCGTTGAAGGCATTTGCAATCTTTTCAGAGTCTGAGATAAGACTGCCATGTAGAGAAATCTGCAAATTTGGATTTTTTTTTGTTTTAATTTTCTCCAGTGATGACTTTAAGAGTCTGCGATAGAGACTTTGGGTTTGAAACGGATTGGGTGATTTGCTGTTGGAAAAATGTTGTCTTAGCCTTGCGTAGTTCAGGCTAGTGCATTGATTTCTTATTTTTATGAAGTCATTTTTGCTCTCAGGTGTTCGATGTAATCTGAATTGTTTGAGAGATGAAGCCTTCTGTTTAGTTAGAGTTTGAGTAGGCCTAGGCATATCATCTGGATTTCCTAGTGACAGCTGATCACTCCAGTCAATTGCTCTGAATTCTGCATTGAACTGCGGTAGGCCTACTTTTGACAGATGGGCATGATTGTTTGGTGGTTTTATTTTTTTTCTGATTGCATAAGCAGATGATCAGAAATATCTGCGTCAATCACTCCGGAGAGTGCATATAGCCAGATGATTAGTGAAAATATGATACAGAATTGAGCTGCGTGGCTGGCCTATTCTGGTCGAATCTTTAATTAGTTAAAGACCAAGTTTCATTGCAATGGAAGGCTTGGATACAGCCTCATTCCAGTCGAGGTTAATGTCGCCCATTATTACAAGCTCCTTTTTAGTTGTGACTGATTTAATTATGTCAGAAAGCTGAGATATGCTTGCACTGACATTAGGAGTCTTGTAGGTGACATTGCAGTTATCGCGTGTAGCGGCGTGAAGTTAATTGACAGTTGTAGTGTCTCCGTCTCAGTGTCGAGTTTGCTTAGTGAGTGCGTATATTTCTGACTCATTATGATATCATTATGATAATGATATCATTATAATATATATTTGATCATAATGATATCATAAATTTATCAGAGACGTAATTATCAAGATACCTTTGGCGGCGCTCTGCCGCCACCTAGTGGTCCAGCGGCGTCCACTACCTGCGTTTACGTGTGTGCGCGCGTGTGCGTGCGTGCGTGGACGCACGCGCGCGCGTGTGTGTGTGTGTGTGTGTGTGTGTGTGTGTGTGTGTGTGTGTGTGTGTGTGCGTGTGCGTGTGTGTGCGTGTGTGTGTGTGTGTGTGCGCGCGCGCGCGCGAGCCAGCGCCCTCTGCGGTTCCTTTAAGAACTGATTTCCTGGTTGTGGAGGACACGCCTCTGAGGCCACGCCCCCATCTGTGTTCATGTGTGGTTTCCTCCCGGAGCTCCGAGTCCCGCCTCCGTTTTTAACGCTCCAACCGGACGTTTTATGTGCGTTTTTATTGTTGTTGTGTAGCCTGATGTATTTCACCAAGGGGTGAAGCGGGAGGAAAGGTTTTGGACACCGATGAACGCGTAGAGCTGGGCGTGTGGACGGCAGTGATTCCCCTGGGCACCGGGAAGAGAGGGTGAGAGAGAGAGAGAGAGAGAGAGAGAGAGAGAGAGAGAGAGAGAGAGAGAGAGAGAGAGAGAGAGAGAGAGAGAGAGAGAGAGAGAGAGAGAGAGAGAGAGAGAGAGAGAGAGAGAGAGAGAGAGAGAGGAGAGAGAGAGAGAGAGAGAGAGAGAGAGAGAGAGAGAGAGGGAGAGAGAGAGAGAGAGAGAGGGAGAGAGAGGGGGAGTGAGAGAGCGAGAGAGAGAGAGAGGAGA
>OLKM01000081.1:492504-591352 GCA_900291075.1 Melanogrammus aeglefinus
GTTATCACCACAGACGTCTACCCTCAGCCTGTTATCACCACAGACACACCCTGTAATCACCCCAGATACATGGGGTCTTTGAGCCCCTTGACATAGGCGTCTTCATGCTCCTAGAGGTCATGTCCCCCTAGTGGTCAGACCACTCCATCGTGCCCCTTTACTTCTTAAACACCCACTGAATGTAGAATCGAGTTTGGTTCTGTTTCAAATGTGTTTAAATGTCTCCTGTGATCCGAAACATAGTAAGTTACACCGTTTTGTCAATGTTACTGAAATAAGATGACTGTAGTTTAGAAGAAAGATTATTCCCTACCAGACTGTTTTTGTAAATATTTAAGCATTGGTTTTTGGTTGGTAAAGTATTATGTTATGCTATGAGTGTTGTTAATTAACACCATCTCATCGGATTTCAATTACAATGTTTCTAGCTGCATATTTATTCATATCATTTATGTTTTCTATAAAATATATATTGTAACATCCTAGATTTAAAAACAACTCTATGAAATTGTTTGAAGAACATGCTTTTTATCCAGAAAACCGCGGATCCCTGTTGACTTGTAACAGTTTACAGGCCAACCTTGACCTCTCCAAGATGGCTTTTGATGGCGAGCATGCAGTGTCTGTGTGCGTCTACCCTCATCTGACCCTCATCTTGTCTTCTTCTGCGTCTCTAGACGCCTTCCACAGCCTCCCGCAGTAACCGAGCAACCAGCCCGCCCCCGGGGCCGAGTAGAGAGGAGGAGGGGGGGCGGAACAACTCCAAGAAAGGAGCGTTTCATGAAGTGTTCAACCTTGATGAGAACGAGCGCCCCCTAGCAGGTAGGAGGACACAGGACATTGATCTATTGGTAAATTATTGGTTATGTATTGGTTATGTATTGATCGTGTGTTTCAGTGATTGATCTATTGGTAATATACTGGTAAAGTATTGGTTTTGTATTGATCATGTGTTTCAGTGAATGATCTATTGGTAATATATTGTTTAAGTATTGGTTACATATTAGTTTTGTATTGATCATGTGTTTCAGTGATTGATCTTTTGGCAAAGTATTGATTCTGTGTTCCAGTGTGTGAGAACGGCTGGAGGTGTTGTTTGATCAACAGAGATCGTCGTACTGTATTAAACACCGTCTGACGTACATCCGAACGGAGTCCTGCCTATTACGGTCTTCACAGGAGAAAAGAAGTAAGGGCTAACACTCTAACCGGGGTATAGGTCTGGTGATAGTATAGGTGTAACACTAACCTACGTACAGTCTCGGTCGTTATAGTTATAGTTAACACTTAGCTCTCGGTATTCTAGGTAAAGTTAAAGGTTTTTTGACACGTAACGCTGGGTGGTCGGTCGTAGGTATATTTTGTATAGTATAGTTAACACTAACCTGGTATTCTAGGTAAAGTAAAGTTTACACTAACCTGGTAGTCTAGGTATAGTAAAGCTGTAGTTGTCAAATCTTAAATCTTGGTCTCACCTCCCTACCACCTACTCATCTCTCTCTCTCTCTCTCTCTCTCTCTCTCTCTCTCTCTCTCTCTCTCTCTCTCTCTCTCTCTCTCTCTCTCTCTAGTTTTCTATGTTTTGAAAGCTCTAGCTCGAGGTCCAGTGCCTATAAGAAGAACAAGGTCATCGCTCTGCTGGACATCACCGACATCCAGAAGGTATCCTGCCTCCTGCCGAATGCCTCATCTTCATTCGCTCTTGCCTCCTGCCTGGCCGCCTCCTCCTCCTCTTATCCTCTTATCTGCCCTCCTCCTCCTCCTCTTCTCCTCTCATCTGCCCTCATCCTCATCCTCCTCCTCTCCTCCCCACATCCTCCTCTAGTCACCTAGACATGTGATCCTGGTATTGATATGATACTACTGAACAGTGATGATGTGGAGCTCTGAGGTTATCATGGTAACGTGTGAACCTCCGCTCCCTGCAGTACAAAGTTCTGTCCGTGCTGCCCGGGTCTGGGATGGGCATCTCCATTGCAACCGCCCGCTCCACGTCAGGTAAAGGTGATTTAAGTTATGGATGATAATTCTACTTGTGCGGACTGGTTCAGATAGAACACTAACCACAAATGGATGAGATCAACAGCTGATTACACTTCTTTAACTCTTCTCTTCTTCTCATGCTCTCTCGTCTCTCTCTCTCTCTCTGCTCTCCTCCTGCTCTCTCCTCTCTCTCTCGTCGTTTCTCTCTCTCTCCTGCTCTCTCTCTCTCTCTGTCTCTCTCTCTCTCTCTCTCTCTCTCTCTCTCTCTCTCTCTCTCTCTCTCTAGCCTATGGTGTTTGGTGCTATGATCCACAGAGACGAGGCGTTTGAGGCCATTTTCTCTCAGTACAGCAAGACTTTGACCGCGACCTCCGACCCCTAGGACCTCCCCACTTTCATTGTGTCTTTTATCTCGTCTTTCACTGCTGGACACCAGCTCATTGACACACACACACAGACACACACACACACACACACACACACAGCCAGGGGAAGTGTTATTTCATAAAGTGTTTGTGAGCTAGTTAGCAGCTAACTAGCTTAGCTTCCAGTTGTTGGGCCACACTGAACAGTTTGACCTAAATCCTCTTTAATGATTGTTGGTGTAAAGCACAGAATATCATGTTTGTCTTTTATCGACAAATCTCTCAGCCTCTGCACTTATTTGTGAGGTTTTGTACAAATCCTGTAGAATCATTTCCTTGAGGTTGTAGGTTTGATTCCCTGTGGTTTAGGTTAGGTCAGGGGCCAGTTTTTAGTCACTGATTCCGATATTTATAAGTCCCTGGTCAAAAAGTCCAAACGTTGAGAGTGGATGCTTGAGTCAGATTGATAAAGAAACCCGTGATTTGATGATGGAGTGCGTCAGTACTTCCTGTCAGGAGCTCAGGGTTCACTGTAGGCAGGGGGAGGAGGGGAACCGTTTGATTGACATCTGCCAGACACACGTTCGGTTTAACCTAGTGAAGCTAGTCTACCACCCGGTTAATAAGGACAGACAGACAGACAGACATATCGACAGACAGACAGATAGGCCGACGTACAGACGTACAGACAAACAGACAGACAGACAGACAGACGTACAGACATAGACAGACAGACTCCTCTAAATTAAGAGATAATAGTGACAGCTGTGTTTATCCTGCCATGACTCCTCTGTGAACAGTCTGCCATTTTGTATCACTTTGACTGTTCACACTGGACACCAACATTACTGAAACAGACCCAAACAGAAGCAGATCATAGATTTGGTCGACCAGGGACACAAACTTGCACCCCGACTCTGACTCGAGTGAAGCACAGTGACTCATGACATTGAGTTCAAAACAGCTGAGTCCAATCTCCATTAATGAGCTCACTGAACCTCAGAGGTTCATCCTGGAGACCGGGGGTCACAATGGTCTCTGAAGGCCTTCGTCTGTCTCCCTCCATGTCCTTCCTATTTCAGTCCTCTCATTGGTGGATACCTAAGGGGTTAATTAGCACTGTGTCACCATGGTGATGAGGTCACTACTCTCGAAGGTACGCTCAGTGGTGACGGAGCCTTCCTGTCCTGCCCTCAGTGAGGAGGACGTTACCGTGGTGACGGTCATCGTTTAGTAGGTCACCTTGACATGGTGTCGTCACAGGGTGACGGTGTATTTACATGACTACAACTCCCATGATGCACTCTGATGTATGAGCGCAATACCTGCCTTGCCCGATATGCCCTACACTACATGGGGGTTTTATACTGCATGGATCAAATGTCTTTCTGCAAATTATTCTGCTGTTAATTAAGTATTGATTCTCTTAATTTTTGTACATTTTATTAAACAACACATATCTAACACTTTCTGTCATTTCTTTAACCTCTCTGTAGTAGTTCTTGGACTCAGGACCTCAGAGACGATAACGGTTAGCTCTCGCTCTCTCCACTGTGCCACAGAGCAGTGTATCGGACGGAAGTGATATTTGACTTGATTATATTCAGATAGATAATGGCTGTTTGAAAAACGACCCAACACAAGCAGGACTTGAACCCTGGTCTCCAGCGCTCCAATCAGCAGGTCGTACCACTGCACCACCACTTACTGGAGATGGTCAGACTGTTTATTTTATAACAACGTTAAATATTTTTTATAAGTGCAATAAGCAGACAATTTGAAAAGGGTTTCATTGCATTGTTCTTTTATTAAACAGCAAGCACATCGAGTAGTAGCCTTTAGAAAACGTTATAGGAGCATATTCTCCTTATTTGACATAAACAACAATTTGGTCTGACCTGGAATAAAGTGCTACTGGTCTGGGAAGACCAGTAGTTTGGAAGTACTGGTCTTTGGAGACCAGTACTACCAGATCCGTGAATGGATTAAAACATAGAGCAATAGCTGTTGCAGATTGAGTATTACAGGAGTTAGTTAGTGCTACATGAAGATTTATTGATTTATTCAATCAGCATAGTATTTTTGATCATAAGTATATTTTCCTACATCAAATATGCATAGAGGCTCCATAAGGTATGAAACAAATCCTCTTTATGTTCATGTTAACATGGAAATAATGTACTTCTCAATGCTAGTCCTTCTAACTAGTTGGTTACTGGTTACAACATAAATTATAGAAGATGTCATCAACATGGCTTTGTAGAGCGGCCAATAAGAGGAGCAGATTGGTTTGGTTGCTTTAGCTCGCTGTAGTGTTAGCCCACAGTAGCTTCCTCACAGTAGCGTTTGCTTGCTGCAACTGTATCTTACAGAAGAGTTAGTTCAAAGCTACTGAAAGCTGGCAGGAAGACTTGTTCTACACGTTGTACATTCACTCTCAGGGGGGATTGTCTTGGTTACAACAGCTGATTAGCACCATGGCTAGGCTAGCTCCATTGCTAAGCTAGCTCCATTGCTAAGCTTCCTCCATTGCTAGGTAGTTTATTAACAAACAACATTAAACATCACAGACAGCATCAAGAGAAGATTGTAATATTTGGGAAACAAATCTGTAGATTGTACTAGGTTTCCATGGTTACAGAGACCCGCCCAGCAACACATGTGTTAGTACTAGCACTAGAACTTAATGTGTGAGTTCTAGTACACAATGTATCAGAAGTACTGCGTCGGCTACTACACAGTTAACCTAAAACAGCCAGCATTCGATTTACTGAACTGGTTTGATTTTAAGTTCGCTCAGTGGATGTTGATTGGTGGAGTTTGATTTTAGTAAAAACATTTCATGGCTCGATTGTAACAGAGCAGAAACAGCTCACTAAATGATCATGTGTCCATCAGTGATTTCATCTCGTGATCAAAGAGTAAAATGATTAAAGCCTTTCTCCAACTTGAGTCATCAACCTTCTGATGAGTCAGCTTTTGAATTATTTAACTGCATTTCCTTCCCACTCCTAGCCCCTTCTCCAGGCCGCTGTAGTATATAAGAATTTATACTGCTTGGAGAAAAGGTTAAATTAAAGAAATCAAATATACGTTTTAATTGATCCACAACAAAAAACCCTCATGACCTGCTGGTATTTGGTAGAACGAGTATATTAATTATAGTCATACGAGTGATTATCTTGAGCTAAAATGTCTACATCTTAACTTTAACACCTTTAATATAAAAACATCTAAGCTCTGATAGACAGAGAGCGCCGACAGACTCACAAACAATCAATAATCAGTTCCACATTGAACATGCTACGTCATGTGACCTAGTGGTCGTCCATCTGTCACCATGCCGACCGTCTCCATGGGGCCAGGCGCCGGGCCTGACAAGGGGAGGGGCTACACGGGGAGGGGAGGGGTCTAGGGAAGATGGGGCAGGGTCTAGGGGAGAAGGGGCGGGGCCTATATGGCACCAGGTTGGATGATGTCTTCGAACACGGGGGTCTCCTCGATGCCGCGGGCGAACAGCCTGATGAGCTGCCGGTGCGCCCTGCGGAGAGAAAAGCCAATCATCACCGGCCTGCTGACGCCCCGCCAACCAACACGTCAGCCATCTCCACGCCAACACACACAGCCTCAGACAGACCAGGCTGCTGCTGCTCGGGATTGGGGTGTACGTTTACATTCAGTGCGTTTAGCAGACGCTTTTATCAAAGGCAACTTACTAACACTAAGTATGCATAATGGAATAGAGACTATAAAGATGATCATTTTGCCATGACTGTTGTTTCTCTTCCAATCCTTACCAGTACAGATACCGACTTAACAATTTACTGAATGGAATCAGATGATTTCTAGGTTTGTATGGCAGAGTAAGAAACCGAGAGTATGTTTTAAAACGCTACAGTTATCCAAAGAAAAGGAGGCATGTCTCTACCATGTCTAGAAGACTATTATAAGGCAGCACAATTGCAATATTTAGTTTACTGGTGTATCAATGATTATGAAGCGAAATGGAAAGAACTAGAAATAAACCAACTTGATACCCCACTTCAATCCCTGCTAGGTGATACAAAGTCTAAGACCTTTTATTTAAAAAAAATAAGTTCATTTTCAATGGTTCCTCTCAATATTTGGTTTAAAGAATGTAAGAATCTAAAATTGGAGCAAAAAGCACGAGTGCTGAGATGGGTAGAACAAGATGATTTTAAACCAGCACAGCTGGACTTGAGGTTTAAACAACTGATCAGGAAGGGCATCACATCATACTGCGTAATTTCAACCAAAACAGGCTTAGAAAGCTTCCTACATCTTCAGGAATCCCACAATTTAGACAAACAGGATTTCTACAGATATTTACAGATTAGGCATCATTTTGACAGAAACATTAAAATAGATGATGAAGCTGATTTGGATCTCATCAATGTTTTTATTGATGCTCATAGAGGAAAAATTAGTAAGAAATTGCTGTCAAATTATATTCCTGTTTACAAAATTCCAAAAAAACATACACTTTATATTAAAATTAATTGGGAGAAGGAAGCGAACATAACAGAATGGTAATGAATGGTTAAATATATGTCAATTAAATTCTTCCACCACCAGCTCAGGCCAATGGAGAGAATTTTCATAGAAAAACGCTGTACGGTTTTTTATAACTCCAAGAAGAAAGTACTTACAGACTAGCATAGCAGAATCCAGACACTGCTGGAGACAACGCAACTATACAATGGCTGACCACTATCATGTCTTTTGGAATTGCGCTGCAATCCAGCCCTACTGGTTAGACATAATGTCAGAAATAAAATCTATTTTGGGCTTTGAGATCAATTTTAATTTCGGCACTGTATATTTAGGTATACATTAAGATAAATATCTTCTCAAAATATTACTTGTAGCCGGTAAAAAAGCAATCACCAAAAAGAGGCTAAACAAAGACTCAGCCAGTTTGGATCCCTTTGCTGGATTTACTTAATTTGGACTCTAAGGACTTTATCTGAATTGTGATGATATGCTGGTGATACTTTGTTTCTGTGCCCACCCCCTCTTAGGAATACTCGAAAAGTAACCCGTAACATGTGTTTTGACTGTAGATGTTAAGCTTTATTATGCCCTACCTTCGGTGACCAATAAGTTTTATTCTGTTTCATTGTTTTTCAAATGTATTTGAAAACTTAAAAAAAAAAAGTTTAAAAAAAAAGGCGACTTTACATAAATGCAAAGTACTAATGAAAGCACTAACGATCACTAGGTTAACCCATTACCCGTATACAACAGACAGCTAGGATAAGATGCTACACAACGCTAAGTACTATGAGCTAGTAGGAGGAGGAGGAGTGGAGCTAGGAGGAGGAGTGGAGCGAGGAGGAGGAGGAGGAGGAGTGGAGCGAGGAGGAGGAGGAGGGGAAGGAAGAGGAGGAGGAGGAGGAGTGGAGCTAGGAGGAGAGTGGAGCTAGGAGGAGAGTGAGTGAGCAGGAGGAGGAGTGGAGCTAGGAGGAGGAGTGGAGCGAGGAGGAGGAGTGGAGCGAGGAGGAGGAGGAGTGTGGTGTACCTGACTTGTATGGCGGCGTGGGGGAGGATTTCTCCGTCACAGTTCCAGCAGGAGGAGCAGGGGGGTGTCCGGCAGCAGGCCGGGTGCTCCCTGCAGAGCTGGCCCAAGATCCTCCTGGCCTGGCTGCCCGCCACCTCCTTCTGCTGCGCCTCCTTCTGCTGCACCTCCTTCTGCTGCACCTCCTTCTGCTGCACCTCCTTCTGCTGCACCTCCTTCTGCTGCACCTCCTTCTGCAGCAGCTCCTGGAGGTCCAGCTCCGAGTCGCTCTGGCAGAACCGCGGCGTGAAGCGGAACCTCCTCACGCGGTGCACCTCCACGAAGCCCAGGTCAAACTGGGAGGAGACCAGTAAGTCACCAGTAAGTCACCAGTAAGGGGGTGTTCACACGGGCAGTCTTTTTTTATTAAAAAACACCTGACCCGAGCGGTTTTTTACCAACTAAAAAACTGACGGGGTGTTTTTTTCTAGAGCACATTACAAATCGGTTAAACTGTCGGAACACTGTTCAGTTAGCGTATCAAAGTGGTTTGGCTACACTACTTGAATCAGTATCACAATGTTGAGGATGAGAAAATTAGCCCTTGTTTTGGCGTTAGATGCCAACGACGATAACGACAAACCTTCCCGTTTGTGGGTGCATGATATAAACCGGGGACGGCAGCAGTACGGGGCATATCATAGTACACTTATGTCCCAAAATCCCACCGATCGTTCTCCAGATACTCTCCTTGTGATATATGTTGTGGTACAACTTGTTGGTCATGTCGTATAGCTCGACATGTTCACTTACAAGGACAACCAGTTGCTCCGTCGGAAAAGACTTTTTGGTTTGGGTCGCCATTCTTCTTTCCTAGTGACGTAAGTGCTCGTTCATTGGTCAGCTGTCAAAAAACTGCCTGACGTCGGGTGCTTTTTCTTGGCGAGTTGAACTTTTCTCAACTTGAAAACCACCCAGAGCGGTGAAAAAAACCCGCTGGCAGCGGTGTTTTTAAAAGCACCCAGGATGTTTTTACAAAAACACTCTGTACCATAGGAATATAATGTAAAACATCCACCCGCACCGGGCAGTTCACACTGCCCGTGTGAACACGCCCTAAGTCACCAGTAAGTCCCCTCCACGAAACCGAGGAGGAGGTGCGGCATTTACCAGGTGGTCATCAGGTAGTTATGATAGTTAACAGCTAGTTACCTGGTCGTCCTTGCTGGTGTGCCTCAGCGGGTAGTTATGGTAGTTAGTTGTGGTGGTTATGGTAGTTAGTTGTGGTGGTTATGGTAGTTAGTTGTGGTGGTTATGGTAGTTAGTTGTGGTGGTTATGGTAGTTAGTTGTGGTGGTAGTTAGTTGTGGTGGTTATGGTAGTTAGTTGTGGTGGTTATGGTAGTTAGTTGTGGTGGTTATGGTAGTTAGTTGTGGTGGTTATGGTAGTTAGTTGTGGTGGTTATAATAATTAGTTGTGGTGGTTATGGTAGTTAGGTGTGGTTGTAGTTAGTTTTGGTGGTTATGGTAGTTAGTTGTGGTGGTTATGGTAGTTAGTTGTGGTGGTTATGGTAGTTAGTTGTGGTGGTTATGGTAGTTAGTTGTGGTGTTTACCTGGTCATCCTTGCTGGTATGCCTCAGCGGGTAGTAATGGTAGTTAGTTGTGGTGGTTATGGTAGTTAGTTTTGGTGAGGGTTATGGTAGTTAGTTGATGTGGTTACCTGGTCGTCCTTGCTGGTGTGCCTCAGCAGGTGCCGGAGGAAGGAGATGCGCGAGGCCTTGCGAACCAGGATGAGGTCGGTGGTCCCGTCGGCCAGGTGGGCGGCAGGCGACAGGCCCTGGGGGCTGCGGGGGCACGCGCAACTCATGCTCACCGCGTTGATGGCCAGGAACTTCCCCCGCACGCTGCGCCAGGCCAGCCCTGGGTCAGGGTCAGAGGTCAGGGGTCAGTGCCTTTCTGATGAACTTAATGTACGTCCTGGCACTAAAAATAGGCCTTAACATTGCGTAGCATCTTACCCTAGCTATCATCGTTGTATACGGGGAATGGGTTAACCTAGCGATTGTTAGTGCTTGGCACTTGGTTCTATGAAAATCCTTACTGTACCAAAATCAATATAATGTTGTTTCTCCTTCTTCTGGCCAATGTACTTATTGTGAGTCGCTTTTAAGCGTCTGCTAAATGCCTTCAATGTGGATGTGACTGATCTCGACACAGAAACCCCCCACATCCGTCAGCTAATCAGCACTTAACCAGTCACAGGTTGTCTTTAGTGTCTGAACCGGCTGTCATCACACCAAGAGAACACTAGAGGGCGATCAAACTAGAAACACTCACCAACCAACTTTTCAAAAGTAGAGCAATCGGGTTCAGGATTTAAATGTTAATCAGAAGGTAAGCTAGGTTGGCTGCAGACCCGTCCATCAATCAACCAATATGCAGGCTGCAACATCAGTAGGACTGATGTTTGGTCGGCCTTTGATTTGATGGACAGATACATAACGTCCTCACGGTGCAGACCCTAGGGTGTGTAGTGGAGGCCGTACAGACCTAATGGCTCTGAGGGTGAGTGGGTGAGAGAGTGAGTGAATGAGTGAATGAGTGAATGAACGTACCTTCATGGCTCTCCTCCATCTTGAGTTTCTCCTCCTCAAGCGGTCTGTTGTACTGACACACCACACAGCTAACACACACACACGCACACGTTAACTGTGTGTTGTTAAGAAGTAATTCTATGTGTTGTTGTTCTATCTGTTGTAGTTCTATGGTCTGTAGTTCAATTGTCTGTAGTTATAGGATCCGTAGTTTTATGTGTTGTACTTTTAAGTGTTGTAGTTCTGTGGTCTGTAGTTCTGTGGTCTGTAGTTCTATGGTCTGTAGTTCTATGGTCTGTAGGTCTAGTGTCCATAGTTCTATGTGCTGTATTTCTATGTGTTGAAGGTCTAGGATCCGTAATTCTATGTGTTTTGGTTCTGTGGTCTGTAGTTCTATGGTCCGTAGGTCTATGGTCTGTAGTGCTATGGTCCGTAGGTCTATGGTCTGTAGTCCTACGGTCTGTAGTTCTATGGTGTGTAGGTCTATGGTCCGTAGGTCTAGGGTCTGTAGTCCTATGGTGTGTAGATCTAGGGTGTGTTTGTTCAGGGTGTGTAGGTTTATGGTGTGTAGGTCTATGGTGTATAGTCTATGGTCCGTAGGTCAAGGGTCTGTAGTTCTATAGTCTGTAGTTCTATGGTCTGTAGGTCTATGGTGTGTAGGTCTAGGGTCCGTAGGTCTAGGTTGTGTTTGTCTAGGTCTATGGTGTGTAGGTCTATGGTGTGTAGGTCTATGGTCTGTAGATCTAGGGTCTGTAGTTCTATAGTCTGTAGGTCTATGGTGTGTAGGTCTATGGTGTGTAGGTCTATGGTCCGTAGGTCTAGGGTCTGTAGTTCTATAGTCTGTAGGTCTATGGTGTGTAGGTTTATGGTGTGTAGGTCTAGGGTCCCTGGGGGTCCTCACCCGGTGCGGCAGGGGGCCCGGTCCCTCGGGGTCCCCAGGACGTCGCTGGCCGGCAGGTAGGAGACGGTCCCCTCATAGTACCGATGGCTCAGGAACTTTTTCACACCTGACCGCCCACAATACCAGTTCAGCATAACCAGTACCAAAAGACCAGTTCAACATAACCTTAACCAGGACAACTTAACCAGTAGAACATAAACCTTTCACATCTAGAGGACCAATAAACCATTTCAACTAACCAGTACAACATTACCTTAACCAGTACAACGTATCCTTTACCTGTACAACGTAACCATAACCAGCATTCCAGTTCAACATAACCAGTACAACATAAACTTAACCAGTATCAGTAAACCAGTGCCAGATAAACACCTCACTCCTCACCTCCTCACTCGTCAGCCACTCACCCCCTCATTGCTCAGCCCCTCACCCCTCAACCCCTCACTCATCACCCCTCCCTCCTCACTCCTCAACCCCTCAACCCTCACCCCTCACTCAGTCCCTCACTCCTCACCCCCTCACTCAGTCCCTCACTCATCACCCCTCCCTCCTCACTCCTCAACCCCTCAACCCTCACCCCTCACTCAGTCCCTCACTCCTCACCCCTCACTCAGTCCCTCACTCCTCACCCCTCACTCAGTCCCTCACTCCTCACCCCTCACTCAGTCCCTCACTCCTCACCCCTCACTCAGCCCTCACTCAGTCCCTCACTCCTCACCCCTCACTCAGTCTCTCACTCCTCACCCCTCACTCCTCTCCCCCTCACTCATTCCCTCACTCCTCTCCCCCTCACACCTCACCCCCTCTCTCCTCACCTGAGACATCGTATCTCGCCGGGCCCATCCACCTCCTCCTCTCGCTGTCCGATAGCACGTCGCCGTAGAAACCATAGCCAAGCAACGAGACCGAGTAGCGCAGGAAGGTGTTGCCGTGATGTACGGAACACACGTCCATGGGCTGGCAGTCGCCTAGCAACACCAATACACACCGTTACCCTATAGGAAATGGGGGTTCATGTTTCTGTGTGCGTGCGTGTTTGTGTGTGTACATGTGCGTGTGTGTGTTTGTGTGTGTGTGTACATGCGTGTGTACGTGCGGGCCTGCTGACTCACCCACGATGATGTGCAGAGAAGAGGTCACAGGGTCGTTGGCCCCCACGGTGGCGAAGCAGATACAGTCTGTAGAGCCTGCAACACACGGGTACATCCATCACATCCAGCTCTACACAGACACACGGGTACATCTATCATATATATCTCTATACAGACAGACGGGTACATCTATCACATAAAGCTCTATACAGACAGATCTATCACATAAAGCTCTATACAGACAGATGGGGAGATCGATCACATATAGCTCTACCACCGACCACCTGGTGGGTCCAGGGGTGCTCACCTGCGGGGATGATCCCGATGCGCAGGCTGGTCTGGGCCAGGTCCTGGTCCGGTTGGTGGTGGTCCCGGCCCTGGTCCCTCTGGGTCCGCAGTACCAGGCCGTGCATCACCTCGCTGAACATCCCGTCACCCCCCACACACACCACCCTGGGGTCAGAGGTCCGAGGTCAACACACACACACCACCCTGGGGTCAGAGGTCAACACACACACCAACCTGGGGTCAGAGGTCAACACACACACATCCACACCCACACAAAAGTATCCACTCGCCCGTCGTAGTTCTGTAGCTCTGCCTCTGTCCGCAGGTGATCCCTGGCGTAATTGGCGTGTTGCGTAACTATGGAAACAGGGGGGAAAAATTAGAACTTCCCGCTGGACTTCGTCTCTTTGAAGGAATGGACCAGTCCGGCGGGCGGGGCTTACCAATGACGCTGGTGGAGATGTTGGCTCTTGAGAAGAGTGGCGCCACCTTGTGGCGGTAGATCCTCTCACCGCGCCGCTTACCGCTCAGCGGGTTGATGTAGACCAGCAGCCGCCGCGGGCGCTGGGCTAGGGGGAGACGTCAACCACACACTAATACACACTGGTACACACTACACTCTGGTACACACTACACACTGGTACACACTACACACTGGTAAACACTGGTACACACTACACTCTACACACTGGTAAACACTACACTCTACACACTGGTACACACTACTCTACACACTGGTGAACACTACACTCTGGTACACACTACACTCTACACACTGGTACACTCTACACACTGGTACACACTACACTCTGGTACACACTACACTCTGGTACACACTACACTCTGGTACACACTATACTCTACACACTGGGTTAGCTTTACATTAGCAACGCTGTTCTAAACAATGACATCACAGCGCAGCTCCATGGAGTGAACCTGAACATGAGAGGGGGGTCAGGGGTCAGGGGTCGGGGGTCGGAGGTCGTACCCAGGGCGGAAAGCTGCTCCGTGAGCGTGCGGACCCACCGGCCACACAGTGCCGCGTCTGCGCAGAGGAAGGTGACGTCTCTGAGCCGCCAGGCCGCCCGGTGCGCCCGCTGCACGTAGCTCACTGAGGACACACAGGAGTACTAAGGCTTTATGGGTATAGTAGCATACTGTAGTACTATACTGGAGCATAGTACTAGGACACACCAGTACTGAGTACTTTATACCTGTATACTAGTGAACTACGTATACTGGAGTACTACACACTGGAGTATACAGCCCCTCTCTACCCGTCTGTCTGTCTCTCTACTCATCTCTCTCTCTCTCTCTCTACCCATCTGTCTCTCTACCAGCCTCTCTCTCTCTCTCCCCGTCTCTCCCTCTACCCATCTCCCTACTTACCCATCTCTCTCGCTACCCGTCTGTCCCTCTATCAGTCTGTCCGTCTACCCGTCTGTCCGTCTACCCGTCTGTCTCTCGACCCGTCTGTCTCTCGACCCATCTCCGTACCGGTGAATGCGTGGGGTGAGTCCTCATCATCTCTCTGGGGTATCTTCTGCCAGCGCCTGGAGCTCTTCGCTCCACTGGTACACCTACTGGTACACATACTGGTGCCAGTGGTGCTGTTCCGACTGGGGCTGCTGTCACTGCTGGTCGTGGTGCTGCACATACTGGTGCAGGAGCATGGGGAGATACTGGTGCTGCTTGCCACCTCCAGCTCCCGCACCGAGATCACCTCCGACACGGGAACAGTGTGGCCTACACACACACACACACACACACACACACACACACACACACACACACACACACACACACACACACACACACACACACACACACACACACACACACACACACACACACACACACACACACTAAACTTTAGACCTTGACAGGAGGTACATAAGGTACATCTGAGTGTCGAGGACGTTAGCTTAGGCCTAGGGCCAGCAAGGTGCTAACGGTTCTCGTGTCAAAAACTCACTTTGTCCTTGTTTTATGTTACTGTACTCTACCCCACCCGCAGGTGGTGTGTTGTTCTACAGAGAGGAGAGCGGAGGCAGGCCTAACCCCCTGGGGTTCAGACACCTGACACCCGACCTACATCTGTTACTTGGGAAAGTAACTAAGTGGTTCCCTAGCACGGATACGAGCCTTAGCTCTCCAGCTAGAAGGACAGGAGGGTTTCCTAGCACAGCCTTAGCTCTCCAGCTAGTAGGTCAGGGTGGGTTCTTCAGGGAAACACCATCAGAAGCCTCTTCACAGACGCAAAACTAACATTTTACCCCAAATAAATACTTTTTTAATAGCAATGTTTATCTTAAGACTACAGATATGTCTGTGTGCTCTAAACGAGGAAGGAAGTAGGGGGCCATCCTAGCCTAGGAAGTAAGGCAGTAGGGTCCATACCTAGCCTAGGAAGTAAGGAAGTAATCAGAATGAAGAATATTCCACAAAGTGAAAACATAAATGTTAAAAGGATTCTTATATAAGGGAGTGTCATAGAGGAAGTAGGAGTTGATGATATGTTGTTTCACCTTCTTCTGACAAATGCACTTATAGTAAGTCGCTTTGGATAAAAACGTCTGATAAATGCCCTCAATGTAAAATTTCATAGAGGACATCATATAAATAACTTACTATATTAATTCATATATTTATTTAAATAGGTCGAGAGGATTGCATTTGGCAGTTGATTAAATCTCTTTCAGGAAAAGTCGAAGTTATCACATGACCAATATGTAAAACCCATACACACTGGTTAGTGTGTGTACTGGAACCTATATGTATCACATGATGACCAGTATGTAAAACCAATACATACTGGTTAGTGTGAACTGGAACCTATATGCATCACATGACCAGTATGTAAAACCAATACACACTGGTTAGTGAGTACTGGAACCTATGGGCATCACGTGACTGGGCTCTTCAAGGTCCTTCTGATCAACCAGTAGCCCAAACACACGCAGCTCATACAACATGAGAGGAACATCAACGCGACAACAAGTCAACTTATTTTAGCGTCCGTTTCAGAGTCTCATGTTGTGGGACAACAACAGATGCGGCGCATGCGCAGACAGAAGTAGCGGATCAACAATAGAAAGGGCTCTGAACGAACTTCTATCAGCTTACGGACCACGGCCCGGGGGACTCACCGACTCTGGAGGGCAGGTGGGCTCTGGTCCAGGTGAGCACTCCCGGGTGCAGAGACACCTCGTACACGCTGCGTTTCAGCAGCAGCTGCGAGGACAGGAGCCCAGCGGGTCTATAATCATCCTCCTCCTCCTTCTTATCCTCCTTATCCTCCTTCTTCTTCTCCATCCCTCCGTCTTCCGGCGCCCTGGAGAGCAGGAGGCTATCTCTTCATCGGCATCTCCTGGAAGCTTATCGCGTTGTCCTCGGGGTAATAAAACAAGAAAGCACGGCCGCTTGGTTTCCGTCTCCAGGTGGATAGCGGTTCAGGCAGCACGTGTGACGTCAGCGCGCCGAAGAGCCTTAATCTGCGCGTCACCACGTATTCTAATGAGGCCTTTGTGCTACGACGTGACGCTTTATGTGTAAACAAATTGTTGTTTTTTTTACCGCCATGTGGACCTTCATGTGAATTGCAAATCATGTTTTTTTTATTCTAAAATAATGAAATAGTCGACAGTCAAGGTTTAAAGGGCGGGCCTTAATCGGCACGAAACTGAAGTTGGCTACCTGTTAGCAGCTAGTGTTGATGTGTGACCAGAAAACAAGGCCTAGTTTTTCGAACAGTATTTTAAATTACAAACTGGTTTCCATTGGTACTGTGATATTTGTGTTGATCCAAATAAATATATTTTTCATTAGTAATCTGTTGTTATTCCATATATCCCCCAGTATAGGGTTCAGTCTGTTTTTTTCCCACTCAGAACAAATAGACTCAGGAACAGAATTCTTTCCCAAAGCTGTCACCAAACTGAACTCAGATCTGCACTGTTGTATGTTGTCTGTTTGTGGTCTTTAGGGCGTGTTCACACAGGCAGTTTTTTTTCAGGTGCGAGTGGGTGTTTTACATTATATTCCTACGATAGTGTTTTTGTAAAAAACATCCTGGGTCCTTTCAGAACACCGCTGCCAGCGGGGTTTTTTCACTGCTCTGGGTGGTTTTCAAGTTGGGAAAAGTTCAACTCGCCAAAAAAAAAAGCACCGGACGTCAGGCAGTTTTTTGACCGCTGACAAATTAACGAGAACTTACGTCACTAGGAAAGTCCTCAAAACACGTAGTTTAAATATGGCTTAAGTTACTGTGTATTTAAGTTTTAATGTGTATTTATTTATTTTCATAATATATTGATTTATTTGTATTATATATTGCTTTTGTATATTATATATTATAGATTCGATAACATGTGTGCACTTTTAAGGAGCTGCTCATTGCATTTCGTTATACTTTGTACAATGACAATAAAGCTATTCTAACCAATCTTTTAATGTCTGTTTCAGGCAGCCGTTCATGGGTGCTGATGCAATAGGAAAATGTATCCGTTGTAAAAATGTGTTAGTTGATGTCTTGTACAGCAGCGTGTTTAAATGTAAAAGGAGCTCTATTTTAAAAACTGTCCCTTAGAATGACTTGGGGCCAGGCTCAAAACCGCATAACGGGTGTGTTTTGGGGTGCCCAAGGTGTTTAACCCTTGATGGCTTGAAAGAGGTCGTACAACCATTGGAAATCGGTTGAGTGGGAAAACCTAGAGGGCCAGACTGAATCCTATACTGGGGGACGCTACGTGAAGGGGTCAATACGTGTGAACATTGACAGTGGCCCTAAAGTAGCCTCCAAATCGTGCTGTGAACTTTCTCCTTGAGACACGAGTATCAGCCTTTAAATGTGAATAAGAACCAGGCCATGAAAACAATTTTTTGTCCCAGTCAGGCCAGAATGAATCATGGCGTAATGCATAAGTAGAAAAGTTTTTGATCTAAGAACATGTAGAGATAACCAGTTTGTACGTTTAAAAAGTTCGAAAAATTTACTCGCTTTCTGGTCTCACATATAGCGGCGAATAAAGTCAAATTCAGCTTTAGTTTTTTGACAAGGGATAACGTGCTTCCATACATTTAGCCTACACAAGAAAATGAATACAAAAATCTGAACGTAAATAAAATCGTCTTAAGACTTCTTATAGGCCTAAATGTTCGACAGTGAAAAATAACACTTAAAGGTTTGGTATGGAATTCTCTTTTGGCCATTTTTGCAAATTACTTGAAATCCTTATCATAACCCACTCATAGCCACCGAATGAGAAGAACTGACATGAAAATTAAACAAGTCAATCTGTGGAACGGTCAGGGCTCGAAAAACTCCAGCCAATGATTTCCAGACCCACCAGAAGTAGGCCTACGTCAAACGGCCATACTGCACTCCCGCTCCCAGCGCGTGACCCCGTCGGGCACATAGTCAAAGCTCGTGACCCAGAGAAAGCTTCTGTTATGCTATCCTGCGGTAGCTACTGGAGCTAGCTAACGGCTTGCTCTCACGCATCTGTGTTCGCACTCGTGCACATGATTGCGCATCCATGTACTTGGGTGGAGTCAGAGTCGACGGAGAGGGGGTAGGACCATTTGAGTTGTGCATTTTCAAAATCTGCTGGCGTTTCGCAAATCCCATACCCAACCTTAAACAAACCATTTCCCAATCAGGCTATAGAACGACTCCCCCATCTGAAGGACATGCCCAGGCATGACAAAAATAGCCATTGTGTGATAAGATGGGTATGAAAAGGTGCGACGAGTCAGACATGTATGAACACTATGGTGTGGTGACCTTAGAAACTTCAAAATGAGTATCATTGTTTAAAAAACTGAATAAGGACTAAAGTGGACTAAAAAAAAAATAGATACTTTTTTAATATAATAGGCCAAGTGTAGGCTACACCAAAAGAAAAAAAATTAACCAGGGTAGATTTTAGAAGCAGTATTTATTTGAGTCATTGAGATGCAAGGCTTCACTTGAGGGGACGCTGGTCCACGCCAATTGGTCCCACTGCCTTTTCCGACTCCCACTGTTGGCCTAAAGAAACAAATGTCATTAAACCACCTCCAGTCTTAACCAGCTCCAGCACCCCAATGGTCCAGCAGCCCCCCCTGAAGGTGGTCTACGTACCCAGGGGTTGAGCCATCGCTCCTCCAGAACCACAGGATGTCTCACAACAGGAGCATTGGTTGTGGAATCCACCGGCTTCCCTCCAGCTGGGATCATGACGAACCAGAATCAGCAATGCGAAAAGAAAAAACACCTGCTCTTCCCCATTTCAAATACCAATATTCCACATCCCTCACTGAGAGGAGCGATAGCCTCCTGTAGTCCGGTATAAAGAACCTCTGGTCCAGCACTAGAGTCAATCTCTCAAGTACTGGGATTCAACCTCTAGTTGAACCTAAGGTCCCGTCTCAAACACCATATGAGGACGTGAGGCACACAGACGTACCGGTCAGAGAAGGAGCACGCTTTGCTGGTGGTGCTGACTGGCTCGGCCGCCGTGGTGGCCCTCAGGCTGCAGGTGATGTAGATCTGAGGGACACCGGGACCTCGTTAACAAGGACGTCTCGTCAAGAGGAGCTCCATGGACTCCGGGCCGACCCACACAGAGCCCAGACCCTTCTGGTGTGGAGCAGACTCACCACTCCGCTGGACTCCTGCTGGAAGCGGAAGGCCTCCAGTTGGATCCTCAACTTGTCGTCCTGACCACGAGGCAGGATATGGGAGCTGGAGCCGGTCAGCACGCCGTCCATCAGACACCTGCACACAGAACCCCTGGTCATGAGACTACCGACTAAACATCCAACTTATACAAATGCAGAAGCTCAGAAGCAAAACTAAGTGTGGGATTTTCTCCCTCGTATTCTGAAACTAGGTAAATACATTTATATAGCGCTTTTCTAACCAGCGGCCACTCTACGTGCTGCCTCACATTCACACAACGACGGAGTCAACCATGCAAGGTGACATCCAGCTCGTCAGGAGCAGGTAGGGTTAGGTGCCTTGCTTGGGGACACCGCGTCACTCGAATTAGCAACCTTCCAGTTACCAGCCAACCAGCGCTACCTCCTGAACCACATGCCGCCCCTTGAGTCAACCAGAAGCCGTTTGCCGCCCCCACTCCCCCTGCGGTGCACCAAGGGCCTCACCCGAAGTTATCCAGGAAGACGTATCTTGGGACCGTGTTGGTGTTGGGGATCAGCGTTGCCACGCAGTGGTCGACGAACACGCGCAGCGGCACGTGATGGAACTGAGCCACTGACGCCTCGATGTTGAGCTGGTCTCCCAGGAAGTACTGCGCGGACGGACGCTCGAACTGCCAGTCATCTGCAAACAGGAAGAGAGGAGCACTGTTGAAGCACCGTCCAAAGGACAGTAGAGTCAGTCCCACCAGAGACCTGATGCTACAGCGGACCAGCTGTACAGCGAGAGGGCAAGTCACGTTAAGTCACTTAAGACCCAGACGCCCATGACTCTTAAGAGTCAAAGATGACATGCGTATACTCAGGTCCTTTAACAGAGCCAACGTACCGGTCATGAGTTTCAGAGAGAAGTGCAGGCTCTCCTCAGAGGCCTCCGTGGCAATGAAGGGCACCCAGGTGGGCTTCATGGCCGAGCTGCTCACGTCCTGACTCCTGGAAACACAAACCAGTCCTGGTCACACACACACACACACACACACACACACAAACGTGGTCTGATCCGACACAAAGAGAAAGGCCCATCTGGGGAGGGCTTGCCTGGGGTAGTGGCACTCGATGGAGATGGAGGCGTCCTGCGTGCGGACGATGGGGCTCCCTCCCACAGCGCTGGGCGTGTAGAGGAGGGTGAAGTGGTAGATGAAGGTATCCTCCGTCATCTGAAACCAAATACGGGAAAATAGAATCCTTCAAATACCCAACCAACCAGAACATAGATGCTCAGGACGGAGAAAAAAAAAAAAAAATCTAGAACTTAACTTAAGCATTGAAGCTACAGTCGCCCTAGACTTAGACCTCCCAAGTTCTTCCATTAGTACTATTAAATGCACTGCATTTATATCTTTCTTTTCTAGCCAGAGGCCACTCAAAGCACTGTACAATATGACCCAACATTCACCCAGTCAAACACCGACGACGGTGTCAGCCATGAAAGGCGACAGCCAACTCGTCGTAAGCAGTCAGGGTGAGTTGTCTTGCTCAGGGACACCGCGACACTGAGGAGCCAGGAATCAATCTAGCAGCCTTCCAGTTACCAGCCTGTAGCTACAGTTCCAGCTATACGAGCCACAGACCACAATGCTGGTCCAGATCCAGGTACTGATCGAGGTCCTAGCCCCCAGACTCAAACCAGCCTGTGAAGATACTTGCCCTCAGTTGGCTGCCGCAGCTGTGGAGCGGGTACTTGAAGACGAGGACCTGGGCGTCCAGCAGCTCCTCGCTGGGGGGGCAGTTTCCCAGAAGGATGTCAGAACCCAGGATGAGCTGGCCGATGCCCAGCAGGTCCTTCTGGACCAGCACCTGCACCACCTGCTCGCCACACTCCACCCGCACGCTCTCTGGCGCTGCCGGCTGGCGGAGGGTAAAGTCCGGGGCCAGGTTCCTCTGCTCCACCGGCTGGTCTGGGTACCGCCAGGACAGCTCTGGATGCTGCTCAACGGCCAGCTCTGGACGCTGCTCAACGGCCAGCTTCTGCTGGAACTGCTGCGGCTCATTCTGGAGGGCAGGCTGGACTCTCAGGTCTACAGGTGAGCTGTATGGAAGGTGGTCATCCTGGGGCCACTGGGCCCCTGAAGTCAGCCAGCTACCGGCAAGGAAAAGGAGTTGAGTTGCAAACTGCATTTTGGGAATGGTAACAGCACTGTCCGATACACACGCGGATTTGGACCTTGGACTGCCGAGTCTTTCTGCAAACACTAAGCCCCGCTGAAGCCTCCCTTGTAGGCCCGGCCGCTAACGAGCCTAACAAGCTGCAGCCCTGGCCTGTCAGCTGTTGAGTGACAGGTGCCCATTAACACCATGTTCTGAGTTCAGTTGGATGTCATCTTTTCGTTATTCATTTGTTCACGTGTTTATTTAGAGCAGTTTACATTATTCCCGTTCGACAGGAAGTCTGAAGAATAGCCCATTAATATTTATTAATATATTATTTCCGCCTATTTTAGCCCCTCTTATCTTAACCTGTCTGTCTGTCCATTCAACCCTCGATCTATCACTCGATAGATCAATATTCATCCATCGTCAGTTCATGTTGATCACAGAGCATGAGTCTGCCAATTAGAAGTTCAGCAAACTAAGGAGCAATCAAAACTGTTGGAGAAATAAGGCATATCAACAATGCTAAAAGATTCTGCACTGAAGGTATTTCTCAGACAGAAGTTTGTTATATTTATGTTATTGGTACCATCACCTCTCTTACCTCACTTATCTTAGCCTAGCTAAGTTAAGCTTAACATAGTTCAGCTCCGCCTGGTTTTGTTTAGTCTACCCTAGCTTATTTGATCGACCTCTCTTTGATTCGTGTGAGTTTTAGAAAAAGAGATAAATCTGAAATTCAATCAGTTTGTCATTCCAATAGCAGAGCAGCAGCCCTGGCCGTTCTCGCCTCAACAGCTTTCGTGTTCTGCTTCAGATACATAATGTGGCTCTTTGGTGCGTAGTTGTTTGTGGTTTCCATTTGCATTAATAATGCCCACTTTGTAAAATAATCACCCCTCCGCAGATCATGCACCACCAGGTGTGTTTGAGAAAGGCAGAGACTGTAACAGTTGGCAGACAGTCTGAACAAAATCGATGTCCTTGGTAGGTAGTGGCACGTTGGCTACCACCATCAGAGAGTCGCAGAGTCGGCCTGACCCAAATCAATCGTTATCTTTATTCGGCTCCCCCACTTCGGCCTTGGAAGGCTGATATCTCTCCTCTCCCCTGGTTGTTATGCAGACAGATGCCCTGCCACCCTTCCCCCCACCTCCACCTCCTGTGAACTTTGTCTCTGGTCGGACTCTTCGAGGTCGTCTCCAAGGCGACGGCCGTGTCCTCGTCACCAGCATCAGACAGGAGAGACACTGTTGAGTCCATTGGAGATGGAGTCCTTGAGCTCACACACACACGCACACAAGACAGATTACACACACACCCCCTTGACTCACCGCCTACTGGACTTGACCGCCTCCCCCTCCCCTTCCCTCGTTGCAGCACAGTATGCCGCGAGTGATGTGGTGCGCCTGTTGGCTGCGTCCGCCTCCCGGTGTCTGAGTTGTGACACCTCCCCTCCCCAACTCCCTTCCCCCCTCCCATATGTGTTTGTGATGTTTTTGATGTGATGCTTATGTGTTGGTGTTTTTTTTTTTTTTGCTAATCCCTACACTGTGCCCCCTTACAGGAGGATAGTTTGGGGTATTGACAAAAAAAAATTCCGCCTCGTTACCCTCTTGTTTAGCTTTTTTAAACTTTTCTTATCTAAGCCGCATGGTTTCTTGTTGAACAAGCGCCTAACAGTCTCTCCGTCCTGTCTCCCCACAATGTCTTGTTTCTTGGACGGAATGTAACTGGGAATTTCGTTGCTCTGTAACATGTGCAATGACGACAATAAATTCCATCTATCTACCATCATCATCGTTACTTGAATGTTGGCTACATCATCCAAGAGCAAAAAAAAAAGTTCTTTCTGCCTCGATATTAACCTGCTTTAAAATTGGAACGCTATTATCTAATTTTTTCAGGCATTGTTAAATGAATAACGTAATCAGAATTATTGTTTTCAATAGAAAAATATTAATAACTTGCTTCTATTAAGATGACAATTTTTTTTTTAAATATACCCTAACCCTATCCAGACACCCGTGTACACTTGTACTACACATAAAGACGCCTGACATCTCAATATTTGTTTTATGCACGTCAGTTTGAGGTTGCGGAGTCCGTGTAGTGCACGACACATTAACCATGACAAGACCAGCGGGATGAGTGATTCAATACCGTTTTTTTAATTCTTCAGTGTTTTAATATAAAATCATCAGTCTGGAGAAACACATGGACATATTTAATGCTACTCATAAAAAAGAAAACAAGGGAAGAAGATTCAAACAAGGTGGGGGCGTACTATTCTGTTCTCAATAAATACACACACACACACACACACACACACACACACACACACACACACACACACACACACACACACACACACACACACACACACACACACACACACACACACACACACACCAGCCTGTCTTGGTTCCTGTGAGAAATTCTCTAAGTATACATTATTATTATAATATAGATTTTATATCAATATGTACAAACCCCAACAGTTCGGTATAAACAGTGAATAAAAAAACAAAAACACACTAAAGGTTAATGCCAGAGAAGTTTCACAACTCAATAACTTACAAAGAAAGCAAAGAGTAAGAAAAGGAGTAGAAATGAGAACTGGTTGTGGTGATACAGTATGTAGCACCTGCAGCTAGCTAGCCCCGCGGCTACAGATAGCACCAGCAGCTAGCTAGCCCTGCGGCTACAGATAGCACCAGCAGCTAGCTAGCCCCGCGGCTACAGATAGCACCAGCAGCTAGCTAGCCCTGCGGCTACAGATAGCACCAGCAGCTTCCATCAAGAGCTGCGAATCAACGTTCACCGTAGCAACAGCAAACGTGAAATAATTTAGTGTCGGGCCTCGTCTGGGTGGGGTTAAAGGTCATGTTGTCACTCAGTAGCTTCAGGGGATGAACCCTAACCTTGACTGTAGGGTACAGTAGGTCAGAGGTCAGGGTACAGTAAGTCAGAGATCAGGGCACTTTGGGGTACTGTAGGTCAGACGTCAGGGTATTTTGGGGTACAGTAGGTCAAAGGTGAGGGTACTTTAGGATACAGTAGGTAAGAGGTCACTGTAATTTAGGGCACAGTAGGTCACAGGTCAGGGTACATTAGAGTACAGTAGGTCAGAGGTCAGGGTACAGTAGGTCAGAGTACTTTAGGGTACAGTAGGTCAGAGGTATAAGTATTTCAGGGTGCTGTGGGTCCAAGGTCAAAGGTCACGATGCACGCCGCCCACCATCTTGCTGACCCCGCAGGCAGCCATCTTGGTTCTAGGAAGCCATTGCCTGGAAGCAGAGAACGGTCAAAGGTCAGAACAACCCATAGTGATGACATCACATGGCATGTGAGCCAATCAGAGTGAGCCACCAATGTGTCAGCCGGGACCGGCCAACACCACATGATGAAAATAATTCCCTCATTTCTGCTGTTACACATGGGGAGCTGAGGCTAGACGGGACTCAGAGGAGGAGGAGGAGGAAATGGTAGGAGATGGGGAGGATTAGATTGAAGAGGAGGAGATGGATGAGTAGAAGTAGGAGGGAAAGATGGAGGAGCTCACCAGCTGGGCCTGCTGTCTGAGGAGGGAGCGAGGTAGAGCTTCTCTGCGGAGCGGTATGGCGTCAGCTCTCCGGGTCACCGCCCGGCCGGGGGGGCCGTCCGCCCCCCGCTGAGAGGCCACGCCCCCGTCGCCATTTTGGGCACCGTGGTCTGAGGGCACAGGGAGGAGGGGCTAAGTACGACTCCTGGCAACAGCCAATCACAGTAATGTACCTTACTGTACTTCGGTACCCTACTACTCCCTACTGTACTACAGTACCCATACTGTACTACAATACCCTACTGTCGTACTGTATCCTACAATACCCTACTGAACACATACTGCAGTAAAATTCCCTACTATACTACAGTACCCTACTAAACTACAATACCCTACTTTAGTACTGTACACTACTGTACACCTACTGTAGTAAAGTCCCTTCTATACTACAGTACCCTACTATAACCTACTATACAACAATACCCTAGTGTAGTACTGTACCCTAATGCACACATACTGTTGTAAAGTTCCTTACTATACCTCAGTAACCTACTATACTGTACTACAGTACCCTACAATAGAATATTGTATCCTACTGTTCCCATACTGCAGTAAAGTGCTGTACTATGATGACTATACAGTACTAAATTAATCCTGTACTGTTGTCGTGGAAGTACTGTACTGTGTGGCCCCACAGTGCTGATACACAAACCCCCAGGTCCCCTGCTATTGGCTGTCCCCGGCCTCTCGTCCTATTGGCTGTCAATGGCCTCTTGTTCCATTGGCAGTCCCCGGCCCCTCGTCCCATTGGCTGTCCCCGGCCCCTCGTCCCATTGGCTGTCCCCGGCCCCTCGTCCCATTGGCTGTCCCCGGCCCCTCGTCCCATTGGCTGTCCCCGGCCCCTCGTCCCATTGGCTGTCCCCGGCTCTTTTCCTATTGGCTGTCCCCAGCCTCTCATCCTATTGGCTGTCCCCAGCCTCTCATCCTATTGGCTGTCCCCAGCTCTTTTCCTATTGGCTGTCCCCAGCTCTTTTCCTATTGGCTGTCCCCGGCCCCTCACCTGTGGCCAGGTGTACGTCTCTGGGGAGCTGCGTGTGCTCCCTGCAGGTGAGGCGTGAGGTCTTATCGTCTGCAGTGCACCGGCGTGCCACCAGGGAGCGCCCTTTCAAACTCTTCTGTACAGTCACTGTGCTGCAAGACAGACACTCAGTCACAGACCGTTGGCTTTGTGTCCGCGCGCTCAGATTCCTCCTGGTGCATTGTGGGTACCTGGTGCTGCAGAGAAGACTGCCGCTGGAGGAGATGCTGGACTCTGAGGCACAACGCCTCCGAGGCTCCAGGAGGCGGCTGGACCCTGACCCTTCATCCTCTCCCTCCTCCTCCTCCTCCACCACGAAGCCGTTGGCCAAACCTGATCCCAACCGGGAAGAAGCAGGTAGGAGGTTACTACCGAACAGGAAGGAGTTTACCACAAGGAAGACAGGAAACAGAAAGTTTACCCTCTCCCTGTACCCCTCCCCCTCTCTCTCCCCTGTTCCTCACTCTGTACCCTCCTCTCTCCCCACCCCCTCTCCTCCTGTTACCCCCCCCCCCCCCCCCCGTACCTGTGTCGAGGCGTTTTCGGGGGCAGTCTCCCTCGCGGCCCTGGTCTGTGCTGGCGCTGCGGGCCCTCTTCCTGGGCAGCAGGAGGGTCTCGAGGCGGGGGATCACCACTGACAGGAAGCTCTTGGTCCCCAGGGGCGGGGAGCCCGCCGGGACGCCGCCCGCCGGGGGAGCTTTCAGCGGGCTGACGCTCTTAGACTTACGGAAGAGAAGGCTGCTGCGCCGACCAGCGGGGGGTCTGCAGGGCCCGGTCGGAGGTCCGGGTGGCCCGGTCGGAGGTCCGGGTGGCCCGGTCGGGGGCGAGGATGCAGCGGCCGTGGGGACAGTGGCGGGCGGGCCCTGTGGTTCTGAGGTAGTGGCGTCTGTGACAAGCAGTGGGGCGGAGGCGTCGGGGCTGGACGGGTGGGGTGAACCGGGGGGTCCTTCTGCTTGGGGGCACAGTGGCTGGGCAGGGGGCGGCGGTATAGAGCGCTCCTCTGTTCAGGGAGACGGACAGACAGTCAGACACAGAGCACCCCTAGAGTCAGACACAGAGCACCCCTAGAGTCAGACACAGAGCACCCCTAGAGTCAGACACAGAGCACCCCTAGAGTCAGACACAGAGCACCCATAGAGTCAGACACAGAGCACCGCTAGAGTCAGACACAGAGCACCCCTAGAGTCAGACACAGAGCACCCCTAGGGTCAGACACATAGCACCCCTAGAGTCAGACACAGAGCACCCCTAGAGTCAGACACAGAGCACCCCTAGAGTCAGACACAGAGGACCCCTAGAGTCAGACACAGAGCACCCCTAGAGTCAGACACAGAGCACCCCTAGAGTCAGACACAGAGCACCCCTAGAGTCAGACACAGAGCACCCCTAGAGTCAGACACAGAGGACCCCTAGAGTCAGACAGAGCCACGCAGCAGGTCCCGGGTCAGGAGACAGCGCTACAGTCCTGGGAGGAATGACCCGTGTGACTGACGGGTGACTGAACATGTGTGCGTGTGACGTGCGTGTGACTGACCATGGTTGTGTGTGCGGGCTGGGGAGCCCTGAGCCTCAGCAGGGGGCGTCTCCGTGGGCTGCAAGGGGCCCGGGGCGGGGGTCCGAGTGTGGAGGGGCCGGTTAAGCTGGGCCCGGACCTCCACAATGCTCTTCTTCAGCAGCTTGAGCCGCTTGCTGCGCGAGGGGCTTTGCTTCATGGACACGCAGGCGTCCAGCTGCTCCAGCAGCTCCTCCAGCTGCTGCTGCAGCGGGGTCTGCAGGCGGTAGGCCAGGCTCAGCACACGGTCCACTAGAACAAAGCATAACATTACATTAACATGTCAGATCATAACATTAACATAACAGACTGGCCTCAGGACACAACCCACTGAAACATAACATTATATTAACATAACATAACAGACCAGGCAGGGCTCAGGACACGGTCCACTGAAACTTAAGTCCAGTCCAGCTCAGAGACACAACACATCCTAACCTATCTCTATGGGACTAGCTGCTAGGTGCTCCCTCACCGTGCTCCCAGCTGAAGGGGGCTGGCTCCTCCGGCGGGGGGGCGGTGGGGAGGTGGGTGCCCCCGGGGACCTGGTAGCCAACCTTGTGGGCCTGGCGCCGGGCCTTGCGGAGGATGGCCCCGCCGTGGTCCTGCATGCGCTGCGCCGCCTTGTAGAAGAAGGACTCTGGATTGTTGTAGGTCATGCAGTTGGAGATGATGAGGTTGAAGTCCTCCTCCAGAGCCTCCAGGCTGCTGTAGTGGTGGGCCTCGATCCGCGTCCGCACCGTAGAGAAGTCCATGGGCTGACTGATGTGGTCCAGGTAGTCTGGGACCTGAGGAGACAGGAGGAGTTAGACTGGAAGTCAGGAGGAGTTAGACAGGAAGTCAGGAAACAGAGGAGGAGTTAGACAGGAAGTCATAAGACACAGAAGGAGTTAGACAGGAAGTCAGGGACTGAAAGGGGACATAATATATTTCATATATATAATAATGACCTCTTTGAGGCTGACTGGCTGGGCGAAGATGTTGTAGGTGTCCTTGTCCTGCAGCTGGGCGAGGACGGCTCTCATCAGGATTTTGAGGGGAGTCAGCTGGACCTCCATGAGAGACTGCTGCAGCTTCACCTGAAGAGCACCGAGACAGGTTAGACCTCAGGACCCCGTTAGACCTCAGGACCCCGTTAGACCTCAGGACCCCGTTAGACCTCAGGACCCCGTTAGACCTCAGGACCCCGTTAGACCTCAGGACCCCGTTAGACCTCAGGACCCCGTTAGACCTCGTTAGATCTCAAGACCACGTTAGACCTCAAGACAACGTTAGAACAGGTTTGACGCCGTGTGCTGCATCTGCATGGACGGGGACGCCGCCGACAGCAACGTCATCCTGTTCTGCGACGCGTGCGACATCGCCGTGCACCAGGAGTGCACCTCAGGACAAGGTTAGACCTTAGGACCAGGTTCTAACTGTAGACCACATGACCTGTTGACCAGGCTAACCCCTCCCCTGTAGACCAGTTTCTCCTGTAGACCAGGTTCTACCTGTAGACCCGGTTCTCCTGTAGACCAGGTTCTACCTGTAGACCAGGTTCTCCTGTAGACCAGGGTCTCCCTCCCTCCAACCCACCTCCTCCCTCTTGAGCTTCTCCCTCTTGCGGATGAGCTCCAGCAGCAGGCGGGTCCTCTCCAGGTCGTGCCTCAGGCGGTGACACTCCGTCAGCTGCGCCTTCAGCTCCTGGCAGCGCTCCAGGCGGAACTCCTGCAGTCACAAACACACCGGGTTACTACGCGCCCCCTCCCTGACCCCTGGACCTGGGTTAGGACTGACTGACGGACTCATTGTACTGGGGGGCTGGGTGTTAGGAGGACTGACCGTTGGGCTGGTCTTAGGACTGACCGGTAGGTGGGTCCTGGGGGGCTTGGGGGTAGAACTGACCGTTGGGTGGGTCTTAGGACTGACCGGTTGGTGGTTCTTGGGGGTCTGGGGGTTAGGACTGACCGTTGAGTGGGTCTTAGGAGGACTGACCATTGGGTCGGTCTTAGGACTGACCGGTTGGTGGTTCTTTGGGGGCTGGGAGTTGGCTTGCAGCCGACGGATCAGGGGGACATTATTCCTGGACTGTCTCTTCAGGACCCAATAGCTCAGAACTCTCTCCACGAAGGACCTCTTTTTCTGGACCGCCACCTGGTTCACGATGCTCTCGAAGCTGAGAGACACAGGAGGATGTTAAAAACAACATTTAGGAAACAGCTTATTTATGTATTTTCTTGGCCTGCACATGGACCTACGGGCTGCCTGTACTGGGTAATGCTGGGCCAATCTGGACCTACAGGACTACATGGACCTACAGGCCTAAATGGACCTACATGGACCTACAAACACGGGTTGCTGCTGGGCCTACCTAGCAGTAGGGCTGGCGAATTATTATTATTAAGCGTCAAATGATCACAAAACTAATAAAATAGATTTTTCTGTTGTATCCAAAACGGATATGTATCCAGAACAGCTGGATACATATCTGTACATTATTTTAGATTTGGAAATTTTCTTTTTGACAATTTTGTGTATCTTTTTGAGGCGAAATTTCAAAGTTCTGTTACAAAGGGTTTTTGGGAGACATGCCGAATAAATACATCATGTTTTCAAACTCAAAAATAATCATTTGAATTATCGTGATTTCCATATTGATCAAAATAATCGTGATTATGATTTTTCGAGCAGCCCTACTGGACAGGGTGAAGTGGACCTAGTACCTACCTAGACAGAGTGATGCTGGGCCCGCTAATGGCCGGTGCCTCCGGGTCAGGCTCCTCTCTCTTGATCTTGGTTTTGCTCCTCTGCTTGCCAGGCTTGCGGTCTCCGGGCTGGTCGTAGACGTGCAGCGGCCGCCGGTCGCAGCCCTCTGGCGTGTGAGCGCAGCAGTAGGCCGTCTTCTTGACGGAGAAGGCGGCGGCCCCCGCCTCGCTGGGTTCCCTGACGGGCTCCATCTTCATGTAGAGGCCGGCCCGCTGGGCGCAGCTCACGTGGAAGGCCGTGTAGCAGTTGGCACGGTGGCACTGGATGCAGGCGCCGGCGCCCTTCTCCTTGCACAGCGAGCAGGTCAGCTTCCAGCGGGCCGGCGGGATGTTCCCCACACCGTCGATGGGCTCGATGAACATCGTGTCCGAGAAGCCCACCTCGGGCACCCACAGCGCGCACGCCACGTGGCCCCAGCGGTCGTCGTCCGTCTTCTTGAGGGCACCGCCCCGGTTGGGGCAGAAGAGGCACTCGGCGGGCCGCGCCGGCCGCTGCAGGCAGTGGCGGCAGAGCCACTGGCCCTCGGGGCACGTAGGGCACGCCGTAGCACTCCTGGTGCACGGCGATGTCGCACGCGTCGCAGAACAGGATGACGTTGCTGTCGGCGGCGTCCCCGTCCATGCAGATGCAGCACACGGCGTCCTCGTCCACTGGGGAGCGCTGCTCGCCCAGGGACTCCTTCTCCAACCGGTCCATGAGGAACTCGAAGAGGTTGTAGGAGACCTGGCTGACGCCCTCACTCCTCCGCCTCTCGTTGAGGAGCTCAAGCCAGGCGTAGTCCTCCTCGTCCATGTCGTACTCCACCTCCTCGTCCAGCTCCTCCTCCGTCTGCTCCGTGTACTGGTAGAAGGCGGCGGGCCGCCGCGGGACCACCGGCAAGTTGTACTCCACCGTGCGGAAGCGGGGCTCCAGGAGGGCGCTGCTGGGGGGCCCCCCGGGGCCCGGTGCCGCCGCCGCCCCGCTCTTTCTCTGCTGGCTGTTTTTCAGGCGGGCCGAGCGCACCAGGACCTGCGGGGGCTTCTCGTGGTTCTCCTTGTTGCTGTTGCACTCCATGATCTCCTGGGCGGTGGCTGTGTCGTCGCCAACCACCTCAAGCTTGTCGAAGATGCTGAGGCGGTGCGGGCGGCCGTCCACCTCCAGCTCAACGATGCGCTGAGCCTGGGCGTACGTCAGGGTCTCGCGGTTGGCCGACGGCTTGATGGGCGAGGAGTCCCTCTTGGGCAGGACCACGCGCGGGTGTGGGCCCTTCTTCCTCATGGCGGCACCTAGGAGGACCACATGAACCACACACTTTAACTCCCCTCCTCTCTACCGCAAGACACTGAACTCATTTGACTATTTATCCTATTCAGACCACCTGTGCAATAAGAGGCCATACACCGGACACATTACTGAGCTTCAGTTACAAATATGTGACAATACTTGGAGATAAATATGGTTCTGCTATAGAAGAAAAATAATATTCATACTGTATGATGAATTGATCATAACTAATTGATCATACTGTATTTGGCATTTGCTATACCATGAGACGTTTGAATGCACAGGGCCCTACTGCAATCAATGATCTAAAACCTCTCACATCAGCACCGTGAACATCAGCATCAGCACCGTGCACACACACACACACACACACACACACACACACACACACACACCACACACACACACACACACACACACACACACACACACACACACCAGTATCATATACCTCACACACACCTCAGCTTGAAAAACATCCTAGGGAAACATTGTACAAACCCTACAACCCACTCTCTATACTACCCACTAACCCTCCAATCAACCTCCCTCTACTCACCAAACCAACCCCTCACTCTACTACCTGTTACCTCTACTACCTGTTAACTCTACTATCCAGTAACTTTCCTACTCACGCCTTCAACCAACCACTAACTCTACCACAAATAGCTCTACTACCCCTTAATTCGTAAGCGGAGGAACATGAACCACAACAGGACACTTTCCAACGGCTAGGCTAATGCTAGCTTAGGGAACACTCTTTCCGCTGGCTAGCAGGCTAGGCTAACGTTAGGGGAAGTGAACACAAGGACGCTCTCTCAAACGGCTACCAGGCTGTGCTTGGCTAACGTCAGAGGTTAAGACCAGGAAAACCTGTCCACCGGCTAGGCTAAGGTTAGCTTGGGGAAGTATTACAGCAGGACACTGTCCCACAGCTAACAGGCTAGGCTAACGTTAGCTAGGGGAAGTATTACAGCAGGACGTTGTCTACAACTAACAGGCTAGGCTAAAATTAGCTAGGTGAAGTATTGCAGCAGGACACTGTCCCATGCTAACAGGCTAGGCTAACGTTGGCTAGGGGAAGTGCAACAGCAGGACACCGTCCCACAGCTAACGGGCTAGGCTAACGTTAGCTTGGGGAAGTATAACATCAGGACACTGTCCACAGCTAACTGGCTAGGCTACCGCTAGCCTGTGAGGGTAACATGGCGACCAGCAGGACAACACAGAGCTCCAGCGTTCCTGTCGGCCCAACAGACCGCCGACACCGGGTCCATACGGGGGTTTAACGTCCGCCGCACAACACCAAGGAATCAGGGCGTCACAGTAACAATATATATCGTAATTACCCGGTGTTGTTCAGAAGTTGCAGGCTTTCTTAAACAGCGGCCTTGGGTAGTAGATCCACATCCGACCAGATCTAATACCCCCCTATGCCCGGTGTATATATGTTATATCTCTTGTCTGCAGGGTGCAGCCAGGCTCCCGGACCGCCGCGACAAGGGGATCCGCCAACACCGCGGATTTGATCGGCATCCAGGTGGGTTTTAGTCCATATAGGCTAATGCTATAATTCACTATTATTTGGGCTTCCCTGGTCGTCCGCGGAGCGTCTCGGACCCCAACAACAACGCAGTGACGTCATAACGCGGCCGCGGCGGGCCGGCGTCATCACGCCGCCACCGGGACCAGGAAGTTTGGGATTTAAATTTAAATATTTCAACCTGTGTATCTGCTTAGTATGTTTTATTCTATGTCCTTGGTGATTCTTTCTCAGAACCTTTTAAATACTTTGGTACCCTAATTTACAATCAATTTGAATTCAATAATAGGAAGTATTATTCAAACAGTTTAAAACAGTTCATGTTCATTCATAATGTGTGTCGGTTCATAATGTTAACGTTTTTAAAATTTAGAAATTAATAAAGTAAGGTCACGGAGTGTTTGTCATGTTAAAACAATATTATGCCACACTCCAATAAAGACTGGCGCACCGGACCCCAATAATCCTCGAGATGGCGCATTGATTTAAATCCCCGACAATCCTCTAGATGGCGCAGTGGTTTAAATCCCCGATAATCCTGAAGTCCCGCCCACTTTATGCGTCACTCTGGGACCTCAGAAACAGGCTGTGTCTGTGGCAGGCAGAGAGACGGGAAGACAGGCAGAGAGACACATGCAGATATACAGCTGGAGAGACAGACAGAGAGAGTGAGACGGACGGGATCCAAAGTTAGTATTCCATGAAGTATTATTTGTGTCAAAGGGATTTGGTCAGAAATGTTGGCCCTTGAAATTACGAGTCTGTGTTCTGACACACACACACACACACACACACACACACACACACACACACACACACACACACACACACACACACACACACACACAAACACACAAACAGGCCTGGTAATCCATGGGTCGGTCTCAGTTGGCTCAGAGGCCTGAACATCACGCCTGCAGAGTGACACGAGCTTTCACCAGTGGTGAAGCAGAACCGATAAGCCCCGCCTACATGGTTTATGAGTCATGATATGGGCCACGGGGGGGGAGGGGGGGGTCAGGTGGTCATGGGATCGGCCCGGACTCAGTCCTCAAACTCAGGTCAGGTTCTCTCTGAGTTTCTGTCATTCATGTTGAATGGAGGGTTTCCCCTTCACCTAGAAGATTCCCAAGCGGGGATGCTGACCCCATGGTTCCCAAACAGGAAGTCCCACTGTTCCCAAATATGAAGTCCCATGGTTTCCAAACAGGAAGGCCCACGGTTTCCATGGTTCCCAAACAAGAACACTGATGGTTCTCAAACCGGAACGCTGATGGTTCCCAAACAGTAGGCCTGTTGCGACGCGTCGATGACGTCAACGTCAAAAATACGCCAACGTCAAATATCTCCGTCTATGTTTTTCGCCACAGGTGGAAAAAACATTTCAAAATGGACGAAAGGGCAACCTCCTCACATTTTTGCCAACAATGTCACAATTAAAGAAAATGTCCGTGCCCAAAATCATCAAAGGTGTGGGAATACTTCAAGTTAAGTCCTAAACGGAAAGGTGTTGCGATTTGCACTCTTTGCCAAATGGATTTGGCATATCACAAGAGCACGACAGCAATGTTGGAGCATCTGAAACGGAGGCACCCCATTGTCACTCGAGATGGAGACAATACTAAGTATCAACGTTGTTTAAATTGATTTCATGTTTGTGTGGTGTGTTGTGTGGCTTGGGCTCTGCGTGGTGCGGTTTGTTTGTGCTGGGTTGGTGACTAAAGTTAACGTTGGCTAGCTACTGGCGCCAGACAGCTGTTTAGCTAACGTTAGTTATCATCTAATGTTAGCTTGAATGGTAGCTGGCTTGCGGCTGCAGAACACAGCTATCTCAGTTATAGTAGCTAACGTGAACTTTAGCTACTAACCTAGCACGAACAAACTGCACAGAGAGCTAAAATGCGTTGGTTAGCCTAGCTGAAAACATTAAAATGAGCACCACATCATAGTGTGATAGGGCTCATTTGAGTACCATACATTGTACAGTGTAGATAGTAGGGCTGTAACAATACACCAACTCACGATACGGTATGTATCATGATTTTTGACCCACGGTTCGATACATCCCATGATTTTTTTACATTTAAAAAGTATTTTATTATTTGTATAACAATTAACTTAATGTAACATTTAATAACAAATAATTTGGAACATTGAACAGATTTGAACAGAAAGAATACTATTAAAGTATAGCTAAATTAATAAATAAATAACCAAAGATTGCAGTTGGAGGACGCTTGCAGTACGAGAGACACCTTGCTTCTTATGATTGTCATTGTAGATGTGATGGGCGAGCATGATCTCCCCCTCAAGACTTCCCGCTAGGCCAGTGATGCGGACGTTGCCTCTTTGGTTTCTGTCCTCCATATCAGCTAGCTTAAGCTGAACTGAATCCAGCGTGCTCTCGTGGTTGGCTAGCATCTTGGAGTTGCCCTGAACATCAGGCCGTATCTTGCCCATTTCTGCTTTAACTGTGCCAATACTCTTAGTTAGTGCTACCAAGTCTCTTTGGATAGCTTTTAATTTGTCCTCTGGTCCCTTTCCCATCGTTTGAAGTTGATCGAAGCGTGACTCAAGGTAGCCACGTTGTTTCTCTAGCACCTCGTCCACCAGGGCCTCCATTTCATATTTCCCTCTCGTTACCGTAGCTTTTTCAGTTGAATCGGCCATGGCTTCTTACAGACAGCTTAACGGCGCTGAGTGACAAAAAAAACATTGTCCAAAAAACCAGGCTCAGCAGCTGAGCACTTGGGGATTGCGGAAGTATGCACTGCTCCTGGGGGCCTGGCCTGGGCGTCTGGAAGCTACATTTTAAATGTTCCGATTTTAATCAGAATCACCATCAAATGTTCCTGGCAGGGTTTGTTAAAATTAAATTAAATTTTCACATGAAGAAATATCTAATTTATTTTTAAAAAATGCCATTGGTACAAGAGAATTTAAGTTAGGGTATGCAATATTTTTTCTTTTAGCAACCTTTCTTAAAATCAAGTTTGTGTGGCTGTCCCAGGCCTACCTGCACATCTGTTTGTTCTATTTACTCTACACGCTTGTTTCAAAAAATATAAGTGCTTTTGTGAATGAAAGGTACTGACATGTTTTTTTAAATTACAAAAAACACATTTGAGGATTTATTTAAAAAAAATCATATTTTATTACATTGACGACCGTGTAGGCGGGATCAGCTGATGACCGGCTTTAGTTGTTGACCCTTCTACACATGGTGTAGGGCCGGAGCTAACCTGTGTAACTGGTGAGCTGACAGCTTCAGAGTTTAGCATGGGAGCTAACCTGTGTAGCTGGTAGCGCCGGAGCTAACCTGTGTAGCACCGGAGTTAACCCTCTGTAGCCGGTTAGTTGATCCATTGAAACCTTCAGGGTACATATTTAAAATAGAACAACAATAAAACTGAGGATATAAACACATTTTGTGATGTAATTTCTCCATTTCTCCAGGAGAACCTTCCAGAAAGAGACAAGAATGCGCTGTAGGAACCCTCCTAGACCCCCTACAGCTCAAAGCCTGCCCCCCCCAGGTCACAGGGGGTCGTCTGGACTACATAGGCGCATCGATAATAGGGTTTTGTCCAATGGGAGGGAGTCTTCCTGAGCCAATGGGAGGGAGTCTTCTTTAGCAAGGAGGTTGTTCCTGCGCAACAAACAGGCCTGCTGATAGGGCGGCTGGATGGGGGGCTGGGTCGGGGGTGTGTACCGGTACTCCTGGCTAGCATCCAGCTGTATGGGTGGGATTACACATGTCATGTGATCACACAGCACCAGACACAACAAGATTCTGACCAATGGGAGGCCTGCTGGGGTGTTGATGGGAGGGTGATGCTGGGGTCAATGCAGGGGCATACCTGGAGTGGGTAGGTCTGGTCCGAGTCGTAGGCGCTCAGGTCCCCGCACGCCAGGAACGGGACGATGATCCGGTTGGGTCCCTCGAGCTGGTTGAAATCTACGTCTGGAGGATAGGAAGCACAACAGGAAGTAATTCTAGAGAACAGGGAAATAGACTGGACAACAGGAAGGAGAGTCTGGAAAACCGGAAGTAGGGAGCCTGGACAACAGGAAGAATAGTCTGGAAAACAGGAAATAGAGTCTGGACGACAGGCAGTAGAGTACCGGTAACCGGAAGTAGATAGTATGGACAACAGGCAGTAGAGTGCCGGTAACAGGAAGTAGATTACCGTATGAGTGGTCCAGGAGTGGGTTGGACATGTTGGGGACGTAGCCCTCTGGGGGGGAGTAGTTCAGACACACCACGAAGGCCTCTGGGTGGGGGGGGGGGGGGCGGGGACAACACATATGGCTGTTAAGGCCCAATCACACACCCTCACCCATTGAAGACCCAGAGCCATTCCAGAGGTCAGTAAGCCCCTTCCTTCCACCCGGGGGTCTGCCTCAGGTAGTTAGTGATTGGTTCACATGAACTTGATGCTTTTCAACATATTTAGATATAAATTGGCGTGTTCTTCAGCATGGCTTATTTTTAGGGTCTGAAGGGTCTGACCTAGGATTAGAAGTCCAGGTCTAAGGGTTCCGACCTAGGCCCAGTAGGTCAGGTCTAACTCACCGATGCTGGAGTTGCGGCTGCTGCGCGGCTTGGCGCAGGTCACCTGGCTGAAGAAGACTCTGAGCTGGGAATACAGCAGGGTCACATCCTTCCCCCGGAAGATCTGCAACTCACAACACGTTAACACAATACGTCAACACAACACGTCAACACCACCATCCATCAAGGGTTCCGTCAGGTTTCCCTGAACTCTAGGCCGAGGGTTACCATGGTAACCACAACCTCAGCGTTACCTTGGCTACGAAGGTACCTCCAGGCTTCAGAACATGAGTGGTGATGTTCAGAGCCTGTGGAGAAACAGAACAAATATGATCAATCCACCACACCACAGAGCATCTCCAGTATGATCAATCTACCACAGAGTATCTCCAGTATGATCAATCTACCACAGAGCATCTCCAGTATGATCAATCTACCACAGAGCATCTCCAGTATGATCAATCTACCACAGAGCATCTCCAGTATGATCAATCTACCACAGAGTATCTCCAGTATGATCAATCTACCACAGAGCATCTCCAGTATGATCAATCTACCACAGAGCATCTCCAGTATGATCAATCTACCACAGAGCATCTCCAGTATGATCAATCTACCACAGAGCATCTCCAGTATGATCAATCTACCACAGACCAGCTCTAATTGTATATAGCACCTATATGCCCATCATGTTAAAGATAGTATCTATCTAGTACCTATATAATAATATAATAAAATATATTACAGGTAATACCTATATCTAGAACCTATAGATAGTATCTATGATTTAATATAGCTACAAGTATATATACCAGCTCTATACAACGTGGATACCAGCTCTATACAACATGGATACCAGCTCTATACAACATGGATACCAGCTCTATACAACATGGATACCAGCTCTATACAACATGGATACCAGCTCTATACAACATGAGACGATCTCCTCACCGCGAGCAGTAGCTGGGCCTGGATGTACTCGTCCACGTCATGGAGACCGGTCACTATGGCAACAGAGACAGTGGTTTCTTAGTGACAATAGGTCACATAAAACACACAACATATACCATGGGTATGTACTATATACAATGTGACACATGCAACATATACAGTATATACAACATGTAGAATGTATCATATAGAATGTAGAATATAAAATGTGACACGAGCCGTCTTGTTGCTGTTCAGCGAAATATGTAAGATATAATGTATAGAACGCCGGTCATTATCGGGAAATAAGCCCAGACGGATGTGTCTTGCTTTTACCTAAAGGGGCTAATTTTCGATAATGACCTGCGACGTTCTATACATTATCCCGCATATTACACGGCTACTTGCCAAAACAAAAAAATAACTTCACACGCTTTGCCTTTTTACAATTTATTTGTTACCAGCATTCGTAGTGTTGATCCGCCAAAGACGTTGACTTCGCTTAGCAACCGAGTGCGCTGCGGTTGATAAGGTACCGGACTACTTGCGGAGTGATACGGAAGATGGCAAAAAATCCACTTTCCTTGACAGCGGTCATTAAATGCTTAGCAACGGTGAATTACCAAAAAATTAATTTACCGCTGGAAGTAATAAAGGCCAATGCAAGTGAACGAAGCGTTCCACAGCATTGAGAAGAACTGTGTAAAAAATATACAATAATGCTGCTTCTGAGCCCTGCTGTGTGATAATCTCCACGTCATGTTTCTACAGCACATTCAAAAACAACCAAAGTTCTTACAAACAAACATAAAACAATGACAATGGCACAACAACAATAATAATATAACATGGGGGAAAATAAATAATTAAAATAATAAAAAAATTAGTCAAAAAATAAAATAAAGAATAAAGAGTGTGTGTGTGTGTGGGGGGGGGGGGGGGGGGGTGAGGTATTGAGGTACCGTAGATTAAAAAATTGGGAGAAAATAAAAGTCTTTAAGTTAGACTTAAAGCATTCAATGGTGGGAGAGGATTTAATATGTAAAGGTAGAAGACTATTCCAGAGTTGGGGGGCAACAACAGAGAAGTCTCTATCACCCTTGGTTTTAAGGATTGTTTTGGGGATACAGAGAAGATTCTGAGATGAAGACCAAAGTGACCTTGGAGCCCTGTACGGAATTAGTAGGTCACCTATATAACTAGGTGCCATACCACTGAGGGCTTTAAAGACAAAAAGTAAAATTTTAAATTTAACTCTGTGCTCCACAGGTAACCAGTGCAGTTTAGCCAACACAGGAGTTATATGCTCACGTATCTTAGAGCCACTTAATAATCTAGCTGCTGCATTTTGCACTATCTGAAGTCTATTGAGAGTGGAGTGGGTCAGGCCTGCATATAATGAGTTACAATAATCAAGTCTAGATGTAATGAATGCATGAATAAGATTTTCAAGATCGGAGAAGGGCTAGTACAGAAAGGGCTTCAGTCTTGCGATGGTTCTTAACTGGAAAAAGCTGCCTTTGACCACACTATTTACTTGCTTATTAAAATTGAAAGAGGAGTCAGAGAAAACCCAGAGATTCTTGACTTCACTATGGCAGTTTGCAGAGAGAGGTCCTAGTGCATTATTCAAAATAGATACCTCACTTGGAGGGCCAAAAATAATGATCTGTTTTACTTTCATTCAGTTGAAGAAAGTTTCTTGCCATCCAGCTTTTGATTTTATTAAGACAGTTAAAAATATTCTTCAGTGAACAAATGCCATCAGTGTTAACATGCAGGTAAAACTGAATGTCATCTGCATGGCAGTGGTACTAAATGTTATACTTATTAAAAATTGACCCAAGGGGTAGCATATAAAGAGAGAATAAAAGAGGACTGAAAATGAAACACTGAGGAACACCACACTTTATAGGGGCAGAGGAAGAGGAGAAATGGCCTAAACTAACTGAAAATGATCTATCACTAAGATAAGAGGAGAACCATTGCAAAACAGAACCCTGGAGACCAACTTCATCCTCCAAGCGTTTTAATAGGATGTTATGGTCGATGGTGTCAAATGCTGCACTCAGATCAAGAAGCACCAAGAGGGCACAAGAGTCAAGAGTCAACTGCTAAGAGAATGTCATTTTGGACCTAAAGCAAAGCAGATTCCGTACTGTGCATGTGATACACCAGACAACTGTCTGCCCATCATACACGTCATATGATACAGCAGAGACAACAGTCATCATAGTTGTCATGTGATACAGCAGAGACAACAGTTTGTCCATCATACATGTCATGTGATATGGAGCTGGAACCAAATGAGCCTCATGCAGGAACTCCCACAGGACACAAATTGGTTCTTAATTGACTCCGCCCCCATGACGCCTGTGTCCCCTGTGATGTGAGCAGGAAGGGGCGTGTCCTACCGTCAGGGGCACCGTCACACACCACCAGGTCGGCGGGCTGGCCGGAGAAGTGGCGGACGATCTCCTGAGCGGTGGACACCTGGAGACGAGCAGGGGAGATGGGGTCAGAGACAGCAGGGGAGAAGATGGCAGGGACGGTAGGAGATGGGATTAGGGACGGGAGGAGACGGGGTCAGGGACAGGAGGAGACGGGGTCAGGGACGGGAGGAGACGGGGTCAGGGACGGGAGGAGACGGGGTCAGGGACGGGAGGAGACGGGGTCAGGGACGGGAGGAGACAGGGTTAGGGACGGCAGGAGACGGGGTCAGGGACGGGAGGGCAGGTACCAGACGGCCGGGGACCGAGCCCTCCTCACCTTGGTGATGTCCCCCTGGATCTGGGTGACCCCTGGGAGGGGGGCCATGGCCTGGAGGTCCACCGCCACGATCTTCACCTCCTCCTTCCTCTCCTCCTCCTTCTTCCCCTCCTCATTCCTCTCCTCCTCATTCCTCGTCTCCCCATTCTTGTCCTCGCTTGCTCTGGTTAAGGGTAAGAGCATGGGGGTCTCAGTGGGTGAGGTTCAACTTGAGGCTTGACCAGAGGTTAAAGGTTAGAGCAAAGGTCAAAGGTTGAGACAGACCTGAGTTTACGGCTGAGGACTTGACTCCAGCTTCCTGGAGCGGCACACAGATCCACCGCCCTCCGAACACCTGGAGAGCACAGTAACTAACTAGTACTACTAGTACTAACTAAAAGTATAGTAATAACACAGATCCACACAGTAACTAGTACTACTAATACTAACTAGTAGTATAGTTATAACAAAGATCCACACAGTAACTAGTACTACTAGTAATAACAAATAGTATAGTGATAACATCCCACACTGTAACTAGTACTAACTAGTAGTGCAGTAATAACACAGATTTTCCACACAGTAACTAGTATGAGTACTACTAACAAGTAGTACCAACTGTAATTAGCAGTTTACCAGGAAAGAGGTTAAACCCCTGGTACAGCAGTAGTAGTAAATAATAGTATAGTTACCAGTAAAGAGGTTAAACTCCTGGTCCAGTAGTAAATAGTTGTTCTAGTTACCAGTAAAGAGGTTAAACTCCTGGTCCAGTCATTAGTAGTCGTACTTCTAGTTACCAGTAAAGAGGTTAAACTCCTGGTCCAGTAGTAAGTAGTTAGTTACCAGTAAAGAGGTTAAACTCCTGGTCCAGTCATTAGTAGTAGTAGTTCTAGTTACCAGTAAAGAGGTTAAACTCCTGGTCGAGCTGCAGTAGTTTGAAGGCGCTCCTAGCTCTCCAGCCCTCCTCCTTGGCCAGACGGTAGTAAATGTCCCGCTTGTCTTTGGACGAGCGGCCCATCACAGCCTGGAGATGAAAGGGTAATTCCTTAAATTACAGCCTGGAGAGGAAAAGGTTATTCCTTCACTCACAGCCTGGAGAGGAAAGGATTATTCCTTCACTCACAGCCTGGAGATGAAAGGGTGATTACTTAAGATTACAGCCTGGAGATGAAAGGGTTATCAATTCAGTCACAGCCCGGAGATGAAAGGGTTCTTCATTAATTTACAGCCTGAAGATGAAAGGGTTATTCATCCAGTCACAGCCTGCAGATCCGTAGTTTCATTCATAAAATTAAAGAATAATTGTAAAAAATTCCTCTGTAGCTCCTGGTTTGAGACCAGATGTAAACTGGGTTCAGTCCTCTGCAGCTCCTGTTCTGAGACCAGATGTAATCTGGATTCAGTCAAGTAGCTCAAGGTCTGTGACCTATAATGTGAATTAAGCTCTGTACTCCCCGAGTATTCTGACAACCATATGCAGGACTTGTGTTTTAGACTCGTATTATATAGAACCAATCTCTGTAAGCTATCCTTACTACATTCACACTATATGTACTAGGCATACTGTATATTACTGCATGCATTCTATATCTACTCTATACTATCGGTATAGTACTTTTATAATACATACCAGCGGGGTTGACTATGTTTATACTCACAGTTTTAGGTCACAGTAACCGCAGCAAGGAACCACGGGATTTGTCAAATGTACTTGTATTTCTATACCATGAATACTGTACAATATGTATTTTACGAGTAAAAAGTACTACACTGACATTACACAGCCTGGCAGGACGGACAACGTGGTTTGTGTTGACGTCTTCCCCATCATCTTCTTCTTCTACTACAAATATGAAGGTTCCCCAGGAGGCCGTCGGGCTCAGGGCTGCCCCCCACGGCTCTGAAGTTGAACACTATTAAATGATCACAGAGGTGAACACTATTTAATGATCGCATGTCAGAGGTTATTACTAAGTATTTAATGATAACAGTTTGGTTGTAGCGCCACACCAAATATTACAGAAGATAGGAAAATATAACCATGATAATACAAAATGTGACAAATACATTTCATTTGACCACACATTTCTAATCTGGACACCGGGCCATATCCATCCTAATACAACATTAGCTGCCTGTAACTTCTAAATATCCACTTGTTGCAGTTCAATGGACTGTTGTTTTTCTTATAGACAGTTCTCCATAGCAGCCGCATGGTGGCGCCGTTGTTTGCTTTTTGCCCAGGGATCTTTTTGGGTACGGGTACACAAACACAGCACATCATTCCCCCAGCTGCCCCATACAAGTGGAAGCTGCCCACTAACCCCTCACCCATAACCTAACCCCCCATAACCTATTCCCAAACCATATAATCCCATACCCTAGCCCCTCACCCATAACCTTACTCTCCAACCCTAGAAAGTAGTTATTTGTGTTTGCCTATTTGTGTTTATCTGGCAACCCTCAAACCCCTTGACCCAGTGGGAAAGCAGACAGCAGGAGACTGTTGGTGACCTGAGGCTTAACCCAAACAGATCCTCTTCTGTTGAGAGTTTCCTTTAGCCAGTGAAGTCCTGCTGGGCTGGTCGCTGTTGTCTCGACCGCCTCCTGAATGAGTCACTAGTGAGGAGATATTTATAGCTACTGCTATTCTGATGCCCCCTCCTCCCAGGACATGGACACCCTCCGCTGACACATTGTCCGGGTTCCACTCCACTGTAACGGGCTGTGTGGGGCGATGGCTGTGTGGGGCGCAGGAGATCAGGAGGGGAGCAGCGGTGGTCCGCCGGAGGAGGAGGAAGGTGGAGAGTGGCTGACGGTGGTGGTGGGAGACAGCAGCTTCTCCGCGGAGAAGAGCCTTCTGCTCCACCACTGCGGCTACTTCCAGGCCCTGTTCCGCTCGGGGATGAGGGACAGCCGACAAACGCAGGTCCACCTCAGGAATCTGTGCGCCCGCAGCTTCCAGCTGGCCCTGCGGGTGTTCCGGGGCGACAGACCCCTCATCCTGGACCCGAACCACATCCAGGAGTCCATCGAGTGCGCCGCCTTTCTGCAGGCGGCCTCTTTGAGCTGCCACCTCAGTGACCTACTGGACTCCAGCAACTGCCTGCTCATGTTCCATGGCGCCGACACCTACGGCCTGGCCGACCTCGCCGCCGCCGCCGCCCTCTTCATCAGAGACGTGTACCGGGACCTGGAGGCGGAGCTCAGAGAGACCCTCCCCCCGGAGCTGGTCTCCCGGGTGGAGGCCCTGCCCCCCAGCGTGCTGGTGGCAGTGGGGGCCCACGCCCCTTGCAGCGCTGGGGCCAGCGGCCACGCCGCCTCCAGGACGCTGTGCTATCTGGACGAGGAGCAGGACGTGTGGAAGGAGCTGACCGCCCTGCCGCTGCAGGCCAGCACCTCCATGGCGGGCGTGGCCGTGCTGGACAACCGGCTGTACGTGGTGGGGGGGGTGCAGGGCATCCGGAAGCAGCCCATGGACCAGAGCTTCTGCTACAGCGTGGAGGAGGACGAGTGGAGCCCCATCGACAGCCCCGTCCAGCCCAGGTACAACTTCCCCCTGGTGGGGCTGGATGGCCGGCTGCTGGCCATCGGAGGGGAGAGCGGGAACACCGCCATGTCGTCCGTGGAGACGTTCCACGTGGGAACCGGGACCTGGACGTTCTCCGCTCACCTGCCGAGACCAGCGGCCGGCGCGGCCTGCGCCAAGACCCTGGGCCGGGTGTTTGTGTGCCTGTGGAAGCCCATGGAGACCACGGAGATCTGGGAGTACTCGGCGGGCGGCAGGGGGACGTGGACCCTGGTGGCTACGCTAATCCGCCAGCAGAGCTACGGCCACGCCCTGGTGGGCCACGGCGACCGGCTGTACGTGGTGCGCAACGGCCCCTCGGACGACTTCCTACGCTGCCTGCTGGACTGCTACAGCCTGAACACGGGACAGTGGAGCGCGCTGCCGGGCCACTACCCCAACAGCAAGGGCGCCTTGTTCACCGCCGTGGTGCGGGGCGACGGCGTGCTGACCCTCAGCCGCAGCGCCACCCAGGAGTACCGGCTCCAGGATGGCACCTGGAGGCCCCGCCGCCAGGGGAAGGGCTTCCCCCGGAGCGGCTCCCTCTGGACCTTCCTGCTCCGGCTGCCGAGCGCTATCTAGCAACAGCTTGACCCTGGGAGGGGGGGGGCGGGGTCGGAGGTCATGGACGTTGTGGGTAACCAATCAGATTACACACTCAGGGTTAGTAGGTCTAGTCTGGTTAGAATCCTCAAGGGGACTAGGTCTCTTTGGGTAGGATTAGTAGGCCTAGTAGGTCTAGTGGGGTTAGTAGGTCTAGTAGGGTTAGTAGGGTTAGTAGGTCTAGTAGGGTTATCTACTAGGGTTAGTAGGGCTAATAGGTCTAGTAGGTAGAGTTGCTCAGTGTTTGTAGGATTAGGCTTAGGATAAGTAGGTTAGAAATATGACTTGTATTTATCATGTAAGAACACACTATAATAATAAATACTTTTTTTTTTAAAAGTTTTTTTATTTGAAAAGTATGACAATCATCTTTATTTAACCTTTGGGTTCTTGTGCACACAAACTACCCAGTTGACAGTCTGTATAATATAAAGAATGCACTTACATCGATATACGTATATAGTGGGTAAATCTAAATCATACAAAAGACAATATGTATTTCTAGAAACTGACGGCATGTAAATCATGATATAGCAACATGAGCGAGAGACGATAGCTGCCACCACGTCTAGCGGTCACGGCTGATGACCTCTAAATGCCATCTGGTGGTGGAATATAAGCGTTGCACTTCACTGCACGGGGGACTATAACAATTATGAGATAGTAAACTGGTTGCCTAAAGAATGGTGATAGAATAGCTAGATAATTTATGGTTTAGAATGGTTTAAATATATATTGAGGTTATAGTTGCACATGTTATTTATTATTTAAAGCAGTTATAGATCTGTCACATGATAATACAAAAATATAAGATGCTGTTAATCACAATGTTTAAGAATGAGCCCCTCCTGGTTTGGTCCATTGCTATTGATTACATTCAAGGAGGACATTTTGAGGAGGACATTTGGTTACGGGTTTTAGTGACACGGTGAGAAGTTAAAATGCTTGTTCTTTAAGTTTATACTTGGATTTTGAGTGAAGGATTTCAGCTCTGATGTTCTGATGGTTCCTCAGTTTTGTTACAGCTCTGTGTTCTGATGGTTCCTCAGCTGGATGTAGTGTTAGAGCTCTTTGTTCACTTGTTCCTCAGCTGGATGTGCATGCGGTAGGGTTTGGGGGTCAGGGTCACCCCGAACATGGGGATGTAGTCGGGTTCTCCGGCGTCCACCGGCCAGGTGAACTTGTACCTCCGGAGCAGAGTGACCAGGATCAGGAAGAGCTCCATGCGGGCCAGGCCCTCCCCCAGACACATCCTGGGACCTGCAGGTCAGCAGGGCTTAGAGACGCTTCAGGAACTCACAGTCATCACTAATCACCTTGTGGTTACACTAATCATAGTCAATACTGCACGAGGAGACTTGTAACACCAACACTAATCATAGTCAACATTGTATAGAGGAACCCTCTAACACTAACACTAATCATAGTCAACACTAAAGAGGAACCTTGTAACACTAACACTAATCATAGTCAACACTGCAGAGCCTGAAGCAGCCTGCTATAATGCAGTAGGCCGTGACCGTGAGTAGGTCATATTCCGACCAGTAGGTCAGTAGGCAGTGTTGGGAAGATTACTTTTAAAATGTATTCAGTTACAGAATACAGAATACATTCCCAAAAATGTAATATGTAACGTATCATTCATCATTCCGAGTATTGTATTCTGAATACTTGGATTACTTCCACATTGAATTGCATTTTATAAGTGTAGGAATGCGGCATCAAATCCTGCTTACTAAACAGGCCTATTCTGGTATGTTCTTCTGTTCAAACTGGCTGAATTTTTTTAGGCTCAAGTCTCCCTGAAAGTTAACTATTTTATATAATTTGCTGTAGTGGAACAAAGACTATAAGGGTTTGTTCATGCGAAAGATATTTGCTATTACATCGAACATTTTTTTCACTGAGCTAAGTGCATCTGTGTTGTGATGGAAAATTTACATGTTGTTATGTTTTCTTATTCTTTACTTTAGTTTACTATTCTGTGTGTGATCTGTGTGTTGGAAAATATGCATGTTGTATTGTGTTGTATTTTCTTTATGTATGAACTTCTTGTGGTTGTTAGTTCGTATGATGCAAATCTTTCCTGCCTGCTCAGTTTGCAGAGGGTCAATCAAAGTGTGAGCCTTGGATGTTCCGAGTGATAGCCTCCATTTGTCTGCCCGTTCCTCTCCTCTCCTTTGTTGTAACTGTTCGTATATATAACCTAATCGGACCTTTTGTTATGGGCCTGTTTCTCTGTCCCCTGGGCAGCGGAGGTAATAAAGGGGTCATAAGGCAAGGCCACAAACCTGTATTTATGACATCTTGGAGAGCTTCAATCAAAAGATTACTATCTGGTAAAACAAAGACTTTTGGTGGATTGAGGGGGCGGCTCCCCTACAGAGCCCAACCAGAAGTGAATAAGAACTCATCACTTGAAACACTCAGTGGACTTCTCCCTGCGAGCCTTCTGATAGACGCAGGGCGAACTTCCATCTGAGGCCTCAGATTAATATTGTATGTCTGTTGTTATTATTTGTTGATGCATGTTATGATGCGTTTTTGTTTGTATTATCTTTACAAATATATATGACCATAATTGTACACAAGTATTGCGAGTCGTTTGTACCATAAATATCTCATCTGCCTTAGACGCAATATCTGACATAGGATAGCCAAATTGCCACAACAGTGTTGCCTTTACAATCGCCTTAAAAGAGAGAGAGAGAGAGAGAGAGAGAGAGAGAGAGAGAGAGAGAGAGAGAGAGAGGAGAGAGAGAGAGAGAGAGAGAGAGAGAGAGAGAGAGAGAGAGAGAGAGAGAGAGAGAGAGAGAGAGAGCGAGCTTTGTCTTGACTTTATGATTTTATTATGCAACATGTTTCGTCTCAGATTGAAACAAAAGGTTTGATTATGATTATTTCCTGGTTGAAGATTTTCATATTGATGTTAATAAGATGTTAATAATGCATATCTTTTAAGTTCATTTAACAGTTATGCAGGTAGGCCTTTTTATGTGTGTTTTCCAGCATACGTTTTATGTGGGTGTCTGTCCAAATTCCCAGACGGTCCGACAATTTGCTGCTAGTCTTGGAGTTACCGCTAATCAAACAATAATTCCCATAATGCGCGCGGCTGAGCGGGTGCCTGTTACGTCAAAAGAGGCATGCTTTGTAGAACTGGATCGGACCGAGGTGCGTTCACTTTCACATCACAAGCGAACCGTACCAGGGTTCGTTTGGAAGCGAACCGAGACCAGCTGTCCAGGGAGGTCTCGGTCGGCTGATTTGGTTCACATCGAAGTGAGGTGGTTGTATTCACACCAACGCAAACGTACCGAACCAAGGGGACCAAAATTGTTAGTGTGCACTAAATGCTGTTGGTGTGAAAGCACGAATAAACTGCTGAAACAGAAGTATCGTCATGTAATCCATTGATTTCAACAATGTAACTGTACTTTAAATACCAACTATTTAAATTGTAACAGTTAGCTATAATTTGTATTCTGAATACGTAACACCGGTGCATGTTTCCCTTTACTCCCCAACACTGTCAGTAGGCCATGTGTAGGTCAAGTTCAGACCAGTAGGTCAGTAGGCCATGTGTAGGTCATGTTCAGACCAGTAGGTCCAATCACTGGTCATCTCCCGCCTCGACTATTGCAATTCACTCCTGGCTGGACTTCCTGCCTCTGCGATTAAACCTTTGCAGCGCATCCAGAATGCGGCAGCGCGCCTCGTTGTCAACCGACCGAAGTTTTCCCATGTGACCCCCGTCTTCCGGGACCTCCACTGGCTCCCTGTAGTAGCTCGCATCAAATTTAAGACGATGGTACTGGCATACAAGGCAGTCGATGGAACTGCCCCTGCCTACATCCAAGCATTGCTGAAGCCACACACCCCAGCTTGATCCCTCGCTCAACTACCTCAGCTGGACGTCTGGTGCCGCCATCGCTAAGAGCTACCAAAGGTCGTTCAGCAAAGTCATAACTTTTCCCGGTTCTGGGACCTCAGTGGTGGAACGAGCTCCCTGCCGTTCTCAGGACCGCAGTCGCTCACTATCTTCCGAAAAAGACTCAAGACTCACCTGTCCACCTCGACTCTGCATAGCCACCCTCCACCATCTGTCCACCATTGAACACTGTATTGTATTGCATTGTGTTGTATTATAGTACTTAACTGTGTAGCAACTGCAGTAGCTGCTATCATTGCTGTAACACAGGGAATTGTTTAGCCTAGCGATTGTTGTACTTGCACTTGGTTCTATGAACATCCTTTCTGTACCGACAGCGATATATTGTTGCACTTCTTATGACTAATGTACTTATTGTAAGTCGCTTTGGATAAAAGCGTCTGCTGAATGCCCTAAATATAAATGTAATTGTAGATCAGTAGGCCTTGTGTAGGTCCTGCTCCAGTAGGTCAGTAGATCAGTAGGCTGTGTGTAGGTCATGTTCCGACCACTAGGTCAGTAGTGATGACCTACCTGTGGAGAACGGCATGAATGCCTCTGGCTTCTCAAAGTCCCCCTTCTCATTTAGGAAGTTCTCAGGGTTGAACTCTGCCGGGAACTTCCACTGGCCCTCCTCATTCAGAACCGATGTCAGGTTAGGGATCACCATGGTTCCCTGGGGAACACAGAGTCACGTTAGGGATCTCCATGGTTCCCTGGGGAACACAGAGTCAGGTTAGGGATCTCCATGGTTCCCTGGGGAACACAGAGTCAGGTTAGGGATCACCATGGCTCCCTGGGGAACACAGAGTCAGGTTAGGGATCACCATGGTTCCCTGGGGAACACAGAGTCAGGTTAGGGATCTCCATGGTTCCCTAGGGAACACAGAGTCAGGTTAGGGATCTACATGGTTCCCTGGGGAACACAGAGTCAGGTTAGGGATCACATAGGGAAACTTCAGTGAAGGTTAGATGTTGGGTTAGGTGGTACCTCAGTGAGGATTAGGTGTTGGGTTAAGGGTACCTTAGGGTTAGAAGTACCTTTGGAATGGAGAAACCCAACAGTTGGGTGTCTTTGGTGGTGGAGTGAAAGACACTGAGAGGTACGGTGTTGGCAACTCTCTGGATCTCATGGATCACCGCCTGGAAACACAAACACTCCAGTTAGACAAAATGTCCTCAGGTTATATTGATGTATTCAATAAGATGATATGTACTCAGATCATTTTGTACTATGTAATCAGACAATGTGTCATGTTGAATTGAAATAGAAAAGTGAGTGATTGTGTTTTGTTGTTATTTTGTGTTTCCAAAGAAACAGATGTGCTAATGTGTCCCAGCTGTGAGTTCTGTGATCGTTGAGGTAGGGCTACTAACACCCTACTAGTGCTCTAGTACAGTTGAGGTAGGGCCTCTAACACCCTACTAGTGCTCTAATACTGCACCTGCATGTAGGGCATGTGGTTCCTGTCGTCGAAGCTGGCCTGCTCCTTTCCCTCCAGCTCTCGGTCAATCTCCTTCTGACAAGCCTCTGAGGAGAGAGCAGACAGGAGCCATGATGTCAGAGATCACAGAGTCTGATCTTAGTGATGTAGGAGCATCACAGAGTCTGATGTTAGTGATGTAGGAGCATCACAGAGTCTGATGTTAGTGATGTAGGAGCATCACAGAGTCTGATGTTAGTGATGTAGGAGGAGCATCACAGAGTCTGATGTTAGTGATGTAGGAGCATCACAGAGTCTGATGTTAGTGATGTAGGAGGAGCATCACAGAGTCTGATGTTAGTGATGTAGGAGCATCACAAAGTCTGATGTTAGCGATGTCAGTGATGTAGGAGTATCAAAGAGTCTGATGTTAGTGATGTAGGAGCATCACAGAGTCTGATGTTAGTGATGTAGGAGCATCAAAGAGTATGATGTTAGTGTTGTTAGTGATGTGGGAGCATCAAAGAGTCTGATGTTTGTGATGTAGGAGCATCACAGAGTATGATGTTAGTGTTGTTAGTGATGTAGGAGGATCAAAGAGTCTGATGTTAGTGATGTAGGAGCATCAAAGAGTGATGTTAGTGATGTAGGAGCATCAAAGAGTCTGATATTAGCGATGTAGGAGCATCAAAGAGTCAGATGTCAGTGATGTAGGAGCATCAAAGAGTCAGATGTTAGTGATGTTAGTGATGTAGGAGCATCAAAGAGTCTGATGTTAGCGATGTCAGTGATGTAGGAGCATCAGAGAGTCAGATGTTAGTGATGTAGGAACACAGTGTTGGTACACTGTGAATGGTAAATGGTAGATGGACTGCATTTCTACTGCGCTTTTCTAACCAGTTTGCCACTCAAAGCAATTGACAATAACACCTAACATTCATCAATTCAGGCAAACATTCACACACCAACGGCGGAGTCCACCACGCAAGGTGACAGCTTGTAGGGAGCAGTTAGGGCGAGGTGTCTTGCTCAGGGACCCCTGGAGCCGGGATTGAACCAGCAACCCTGCGGTTACCAGCCAACCTGCTCCACCTCCTGAGCCACATGCCGGCCCATGCTAGGCTGTGCTGGGTTGGAAGGCCTCATGTTGGGTGAGGAGATGAGGAGGGTTCTGGAGGGGGCAGGTACCCTGTATGTTTGGATGGGTCATCAGGTAGAGGATGCCGGTGAGCAGCGTGTTTGAGGTGGTGTCGGTCCCAGCGAAGTGGAGATCCAGGGAGAACATCATCAGTTGATCTAATGCGAAGGTGGAACCATCATCGCCCCGCTTGGAAAAGGTAAAAACTCATGTTGAATCACGCTATTCTACACCAGTCCACCACACCCACATCTACACCTATCAACCACACCCACATTTACACCTTTATAAACACCTATTACGCACGCTGCACACTAACATACAGATATGTTAGCATGCCATTTTAACCTGCTTCGCTGATGCTATCATAATGTGCTGTGCTAACATGCCATGGAGCATGCTATGTTAGCCTGCTATGGTGTCATGCTATGCTATGTCAGATCTCTGTAGGGTTAGGCTTAGATACCTTCTCCAGTTCATCCAGGTAACAGTCCAGGAAGTCTCGTGGTTGCCCCGGGCGATGGGTGTCTAAATGTTCCTTCAACAGAGAATTCCCAAGTTCCTGACAGCGCTAAAAATATGAAGGAAATAAGGTGTATTAAAATAAGCTCTAAAAACAAGGCTTTTCAATATGAATCGATTGAATACCAATGATTTGTATATGGATATGTATAAGAATGCTTGTTAAAATGTGTATATCAATGTGTTAATGAATGTGTGTATGAATGTGTGCATGGTGAATATTAATGTGTATATGAATGTGTGTACAAATGTGTGTATGGTGAATGCGTTTATCAAGGTGTATATGACGGAAAGGAGGTGACTTACGGCAACGTTCCTGAAACACTGTGTGAAGGGCAGTGGGAGATTACGGATCATAGGGATGGTGTCATACAGCTGCAGGAACACACACACAGCAACACATGACAATAAAACACACACAATAACAATACAACACACACATCATTATAAAACACACACAGCAACACATGACTATAGAACACACACAATAACTATATAACACACACTATATAACATACGCGCACCAACACATGACTATAGAACACACACAATAACTACACAACACACAAATGACGATAGAACACATACAATAACTAAACAACACACACATGACTATAGAACACACACAATAAAGATACAACACGCACACGGCAACATATGACTATATAAAACACAAAATAATGATACAGCACACACATGACTATACAACACACAAAGTAACTACACAACACACAATAACGATATAACATACAATAGCTTTATAACACACACACACGATAACTATAGTCATGTGTTGTATAATTATTGTGTGTGTGTTGTATAGTTATTGTTTGTTATATCATTAATGTGTGTGTTGTATTGACATGCGTTATATAAATACATTCTAATGTGTGCGTTGTTGTGTGTCTGTGTTACCATGGCCCAGGGCCCGTTGGCGATCTTGGCGTTTTCCGTGTACAGGTGGATGATCTCCTTGATGAATGGGTCGTTGTAGTCAAAGCGCTTTCCGAACAGAACCTGACAGATGATGTTGGAGGCGCCGTTATGGAACAACAGCTGGGGGTTCATGGTTCCACCTGGAGAACACACACGTATCCTTATTCATAGTTCCCACTTTTCCTCAAAATATTACAACACAAACTTGTGGCTGGTGTTGAGTCCACTGTCACCAGCCTAGCTTCCAGCAACATAGCTAAACCTTTCTTAAGTGGCCTGTCTCTACTGTCTAACCCCTACCTGCTCCTTATTGTCCTGTCTCTACTGTCTAACCTCTACCTACCATTAAGGAGCAGGTAGGGGCTAGACAGTACAGAAACAGGTCATTAAAGGGTAATTCCGGTGTAAAATGTATTTGGGATATGTTTTGTATGATAACGAGTTGAAACGTTCGTTTTGGAGCACAAAAACCGCATATAGATGCTTTCTTCAGTTGGCTGATTTTACCGATTCTATCAAAACGCTATAAACTTGGAACGAAGGGGGCTGTGGGTATGGTAAAAACTAAATCATTATTTTAAACCACTTAAAAGGCTAGAAGTAGCCCGACACTTCTTTGGTAGTATAATAAGTGTCTTAACATATCGTCGTTCCAAGTTTATAGTGTTTTGATTCAATCGGCTTTAAACAGCCAACTGAAGAAAGCGTCTATATGCGTTTTTTGTGCTCCAAAATTAACATTTCAACTCATTATCATACAAAACATATCCCAAACCATTTTACACCGGAATTACCCTTTAAGGAGCAGGTAGGGGTTAGACTACCTGCTCCTCAGGTATTGTGTGTATTCTTTAGTCATGTGGGTGTTGTGTAGGAGCAGGTAGGGGTTAGACAGTACATAGACATAGTGAGGTCCTTATAAAGCAGTGTTTTACAGTGGTATGGTAGCACCAGTGGTAATGTAGGGAACTGCAGATGGCACCTGGGATTTTATTCTGGAAATAGACCATTTTATAATAAAAGAAAAGTATATTGTTTGTTTTTTTAAAATACATTTGAAATACTGTTCAATAGTATTATGGCTTATTGTTAATTAAAAAAAAAGTGCTGCCTTCTGCATCAATCATATGTTTTCCATTGTAAAGTTCCAATTAACCCACTGGGAGCGCGATGATGATCTCAAGAATGTTTAGCCCCCTATCGTATATAGGAACGTATATTAGTCAAAAGATAACAAAGGAGCAAGGGGAGAGAAGGGGTGGAGGTTACATCTGACTATAATCCAAACCTTATTTTCATTTTTTCTGTATTTTGTTTTCTTTGTTTTTCTTTCTATATGTATACTCTGTGATGTAAAGTGTCTTTGAGTGACCTCCAAAAAAGCGCTCTATAAATCCTATCATTTATTATTATTATTATTATTATTTGGTTAAAGCGATCTTGAACGGGGGCCTGTTGGATGTGGCCACAGCGTAGGCACGTGAGGTCAAAGGTCGGGGCCCTGTGATGGAGGACTCACCGATGCACTCATCCAGCGGCTCCATGAGGTAGTTGAGCTCCCCCCGGATCCTGTCCTCCATCGACTGCTTCCCCAGGCCGAAGTTCCTCAGGGTCATCAGGGCGAAGCGCCGGTGCTCCTTCCAACGCAGCCCGTAGTCGGCCAGGATCACGCCTGCACACAGGACACACAAATGGTAGGTACACACATAGTACACACACAGAAACACACACACCAGGTACACACATTACTACTCCTTAAAATAGTAACTTAGTTACTTTACTGATTACTTGATTTTAAAAGTAACTAAGTTAGATTACAAGTTACTTCATTAGTACAACACCCCCTGCCACCTCAAAATAAAAAATTACTAATTATTAATTCCATCGCTAATAACAACTGGTGAAGCAGACTCTGGAGAGTCAAGGTCGACACTTGCCTCTGATAGATTGAATTATTGGCAGAAACAGACACACACAGTAGATACATAGTAGACATTCACACACAGTAGATACAGTCAGGCCTACCTTTGCCCTGGGTCATGGTGTTGACCAGCAGGTCTTGGGGCCGTCCAGAGAACTCAGAGGATCTCTCCAGGGCCTCCTTGATGGCCTTCACCCCGTTGAGGATGATGGCCGGGTTTGGGCCGATGAACAGGCTGTAGACAGGCCCGTAGCGCTCCGCCAGCTGGGGGCCCAGACCGGGTCAGGGGTAAGTTCCATCATCGGAGCTGACCTCATACAATACTGAACCCATCCAGACCCTACCCCCTACATCTAGGCCCTAGAGTGTAGACCCGGTCAGGGTGAGCCCCATCATAGGACCTAACCTCATACAGTACTGAACCCACCCTAATCCTACCCCCTACATATCGAGGTGCTACAGCGTAGACCAGGTCAGGGGGGCTGACGGAGCATTATCTAGTGGGTGAAGATCCATGATCCCAGGGTCGATGTCTATTTGCGTAGGACTAACGCCTAAGTGGACGTCATGTCTATGTGGTGGTAGGACTAAGGTAGGATATGGGTTCAGTGTAAATCCGGGAGGTATCTTCCCCTGGTCAAGGTCCAAGGATACAGAGCCATAAAAACAGTTCCACTTTCTCAGCTAAAGTTCAACCTGCAGGTTGTATAGCAAAGCTCTCATCATCGTCCTCATCTTCCTCATCATCAGTCTCAGTAACTATTGTAACCGAATGCCTCCGTTGCCACTAAGCGGTATGCTAGATATACAATAGCTAATAGTAGCTCTTGTACAGCACAAATAGTATCCCTTCAGTCCACTGGTACCACTCTAAGAAAACACACATTCCAGACTCCATTAAGTGGTTCCCTGGCCCAAGTTACCCCTAACCAAGTAGAAGACAGATAACCATGAACAAACAACAACAAATATGAAACCCACATTCTGAACATGTTAACACCACGCTTCTAACATGGTAGAAGGCTTCCATGACGAGGCTGTGTGGGGGTCAGCTCACCCTCTGGAAGTCCTTCATGGGGTTGGAGAGGCTGAGGTTCAGGAGGTTCCCCAGGATGGGCAGCGGCATGGGGCCCGGGGGGAACCCCTTGGGCCTGCGGGGCCAGAGCCCGAGCCACAGCAGGCCTAGCAGCAGGCAGATCAGCAGCAGAGAGGACAGCATGCCGGGGAACAAGAAGGGACTGACTGAGGAGCCCTGGCTCTGCAGCAGAGTCCGCCCTCTTACGTAACCGTTAACTTTGAGCAAACACTGGACTGATAGTTCGGTGTGGTCGAGATCATATCCCCTGCCAAGTCAACACAATCCCAGTAAAGAACCAGTATGCCAGTAGTGGAATGGAGTGAATTACATTATAGATGTTTGTACTTGTTTTTTCTAGGTCTACCTCAAGACTTTGTATATTAAACATGATATCTCCTCCCACGCCGTGCGTGACTTTATTTTAAGTCGACTGTGAAATTGATAGTAATCTGTTATTCTAGTAGCTGTGTCAGCATGGGCATATTTAAATTGTTTTATTTCACATTTTGTCCCTTGTTGTCTTGTGAATCAGCCTGTGTAAAGCCTTAAGGCTTTGTGTGTGAAAGGTGCTTTGTGAATAAAGCTGCCATGCCTACTTTTCGTTAAGACTTGTCCTCAGTTTTTTATGTAGAGGGACAGTGTTTTGAGAATGCCTGTCACAGCATCAATTCATCACACTGGACCAGTTGAGGAGATGATTCAGTAAATAAACCTAGATTACAAAGGCCCTTAAGCCAAACTCAAAGAAAATAAAATAGCATTCATCTCAGGAACAAGCCCAGAAAAAACATTCAGAGCAAACTGAACAAAAAATTTAACGGCTACACAGCGTTCAAACTGTGTGAAGGGTTAAGACGCTGGCTGTTACTAACCCAACACCTAACCCTAACCCAACACCTAACCATACTTAACCATAACCCAACATCTAACCATACTTAACCCTAACCGAACACCTAACCACACTTAACCCTAACCCAACCCCTAACCATACTTCACCCTGGGCATAGCCCAAAACCTAACTCTGCTTCAACCTAACCTTAACACATAACCCTACTTTAAAGACGTTTTTGACAAGGTTGTTTTTATTAGCATATGTGTAATGACAAAATGAAGAAAAAAAGAAATCAAATAAAAATTACTAAAAGGCGAACAACTCGTTCTGCAGGCTGAACCTCAGACCTCTCTCAGATGAGGCAGGATCTGACCTCTGCCCTAGATTCCAAGTCCCTCACCATGGTAACACTTGTACTGCAGTCTTTGGAAGAGGACCCACCAAAACCAGGAAACAGGGCCAGGACCGGACCGGTTCCACCTGCTCAAGGCAACTCGATTAAACCCCTCACACCGGCCGTGGTTTGTTTGGCAAAGATTATTTTGTTGACCCTTACTTTGTACTAGCATACACGCATGTGCACTTCAGATTACTTGCTATACCAATACAAATGGGATTGGATTATTGACTATTGTGATTAATAATTAATGTGGCGTATCCTTTAGGAAACCTGGACTCTGCAACCACACACACACACAGAAACACACGCGTGCACACACACACACACACACACACACACACACACACACACACACACACACACACACACACACACACACACACACACACACACACACACACACACACACACACACACACACACACACACACACACACACACACATGCACACAAACACACAAAAAGGACTCAGTAGTAAGCAGGGAGAAAGGATTTATTGAAAATGGTTTAACAGAGTATTGATTCATATTGGTGTTTTTCAGCTCTTATTCAGTATGTGGTTCAGTAAAGTAGCTTTTTCCCACTCAAATCCATCTTGTTGTTAATGATCTGCCGTCTCTCTACAGCGGACCTCCAGTTTGTAGGGTTGTGGGCTCATGGCGAACCCAAAGACGGGACTGAGGTCTGGTTCTCCAGCCCCCGCTGGCCAGACGAACCGGAACCTCCTCAGCAGAGTCACAAACACCAGGAAGAGCTCCACGCGGGCCAGCCCCTCGCCCAGACAAGTCCGGGGAACCTTGCCCCGGGACACAGGGAGGTTAGAGAGCCACTAGCCCTACCCTGACCCAAACCATCACCCCACAGCCTACTAACCCCAATACCAAACCAACCCTAACTAACCCTAACCCCTTACCTGCTAAACCGACATACCTAAGCCGACTAAGCCCTAATCTTAACTAGCCCTAACATATAACCTGCTAAGCCCTAACCCTAAAACCTATCCCACCAAGCCCTAACTCTAACTAACCCTAACACCTAACACCTAACCTACTAAGCCTTAACTCTAACTAACCCTTACACCTAACCTACTAAACCCTAACTATCCCTAACCTACTAAACCTTACCCAGCCCTTACACCCAGGGAAAACCTGATAGGTCCACGAGAACCCTGATTTGTCCCCTTACCCACGGAGAACCCTGATTTGTCCCCTTACCCAGAGAGAACCCTGATTGGTCCACTCACCCACGGAGAATGGCACAAAGGCCTCTGGCTTCACAAACTCTCCTTGGTCATCGAGGAAGTTCTCCGGGTTGAAGTCGTGGGGGAACTTCCACTGGCCCTCCTCACACAGCACAGACGCCATGTTGGGGGCCACGATGGTTCCCTTGGAGACAACATCAACACTTTATAGAATGGAAAGGTCACGTTCAAACTGTATTCTGTTTGCTAAAGAATGAAAAATAGAATTATGTTAGATGTGAGGGCTAGGGTTAGGTTTAGGGTTAGGGTTGTGGTTAGATGTCAGGGTTATGGTTGGATGATGGTTCCGGTTGGGAAAGATGTTGGGGTTAGGTGTACCTTGGGTAAGGAGAATCCCATCAGCTGGGTGTCTTTCGTGGTGCAGTGAAAGATACTGAGTGGTATAATGTTGGCCACTCGCTGGACCTCATGGATCACCGCCTGGAACAAACCATCAAGTGTGGAACTGGAGTCTGCTGTCATTAACCACCCGTAGGCCTAACAGTAGTAGACCAATATAAAAGGTGCAAACCTTTATATTCACTAGTGATCATAAAAGTTGTAAACCTGCACGTAAGGCATCTTCTGCTTGTCTCCAAAAGCAACCTTGTCCTTCCCCTCCAATGCAAAGTCTATTTCCTGCTGGCATCGTTCTGAGGAGATGGACAGACAGACAGACAGACAGACAGACAGACAGACAGACAGACAGACAGACAGACAGACAGACAGACAGACAGACAGACAGACAGACAGACAGACAGACAGACAGACAGACAGACAGACAGACAGACAGACAGACAGACAGACAGAGAGACATACAGGCAGACAGAGAGACAGATGATGGATCATTTATGCTTTTTCATTCTGTATAAAGAGTGTTCATTTTTCATTCTATAGATGAGATATAATGTTTAACAATGAGGTAAATGTGGATAGAAGACTTCTATGTTGTCTAAGGGCCTTTTAGATAAAGGTTTAGATAAACGTTAAAGGTCCCATGACATGCCACCAGGTGTGAGTGTGATTAGCCTTACAAGCCATTTTGAAAATAATAAATGAATCAAATATAAAAGAGCCAGATTTTCAAAACGGCTTGTAAGGCTAATCACACTCACACCTGGTGGCATGTCATGGGACCTTTAATATATATTTTTTACAATTATTTTACCAGGTTAGTCTCATTGAGATATAACACCTTTTTCAAGAGAGACCTGACCAGGATAGGACCTTTAAGGACCTTGTATGTGTTTTAGATAAAGCTTAAGGACCTTGAATGTGGGGGTGAGCCATCATGTAGAGGACCCCAGTCAGCAGGGTGTTAGACGTGGTGTCCGTTCCAGCCAGGTGAAGATCTTGAGCAAACGAGCAGAGCTGATCTTCCGAGAACGACAAACCATCTTCTCTCTGGTGAAGGAGATGAAGAGAATGAGCCAAAACCAGACAGAACTGCACGTTCACCGATGAAAAGACAAACCCAGACCTTGTCCATCTCCTCCAGGTAGCAGTCCACCATGTCTCGCTGTTCCCCTGGCAGCCTGCTGCTCTTGTGCTCCTGGATCACCTCCGCTGTCTTCTCATTCAACTCCTGAGATCATGAGAAGAAGAAAACCCTCTATTCAGTGTGATAACATCACACATTACTATGGCCCTCATCCCATTATGCTCACGAGCAAGTGAATTCTTCCCTATTTTTGTCAAATTAATGTTCTTGTTCATCTTAAACATAACAAAACCTGGTTTTGAGACATCTTGACCTACCTTGAAGTTCTTCATGGCCTTCTGGAATGGCAGAGGCAGGTTTCGCACTGCAGGGATGGCATCGTAAATCTGTGAATCAACGGGTGTTGTGTTGAGGTGTTGTGACGTCATGCCCTGCTTACTCCCTTTCCTCTGTGTCGTTAGTGTAATGTTTGTAATCAATGTTAATTGGTAATTCTGTAGCCTGTGTTCTATGAGTTACGGTTCCATAGTACTGCCCCAGTTGGGTGGTTCCCAGTTTGTGAACACAAGTAAAGCTTCCTTTGGGACAAACCCTGAGTCTGATCTCTACACCTGGGTTCACTTCACTGGGCAGGTTTAGTACTAGAGGCTCGGCAGGGTTTAGTGTGGTTAGGGTCAGGATTAGTACAGGCTCAGCAGGGTTTAGTGTGGTTAGGGTCAGGATTAGTACAGGCTCTGCAGGGTTTAGTGTGGTTAGGGTCAGGATTAGTACAGGCTCTGCAGGGTTTAGTGTGGTTAGGGTCAGGATTAGTACAGGCTCTGCAGGGTTTAGTGTGGTTAGGGTCAGGATTAGTACTGGCTCGGCAGGGTTTAGTGTGGTTAGGGTCAGGTTTAGTACTAGAGGCTCATGAGGGTTTAGTGTGGTTAGGGTCAGGACTAGTACAGGCTCATGAGGTGTGGTTAGTGTCAGGTTTAGTTTAGTGGGTAGGACCAAGTTAGGGGTCAGTATTGGTAAGAGGTCAGTCCTGGTTGGGGGTCAGTACTGGTTAGCCGTTAGTTCTGGTTAGCGGTTAGTACTGGTTAGCGGTTATTACTGGTTAGGGATCATTCCTGGCTAGCGTTAGTACTGGTTAGGGGTCATTCCTGGTTAGCGGTTAGTACTGGTTAGGGGTCAGTCCTGGTTAGCGTTTAGTACTGGTTAGCGGTTAGTACTGGTTAGCGGTTAGTACTGGTTAGCGGTCAGTCCTGGTTAGGGGTCAGTGCTGGTTAGGGGTCAATTCTGTTTAGCAGTTAGTACTTGTTAGGGGTCAGTCCTGGTTAGTGGTCAGTCCTGGTTAGGAGCCAGTCCTGGTTAGTTGGTCCTCTCACCATGGACCAGGCTCCGTTGAGGATCTTGGAGTTCTCTCTGACGGCCCTGAGGGAGAGCTTCATGAAGGGGTCGTTGTGGTCGTATTTCGGACCGTAGACGACCCGACTGACGATGTTGGAGGCGAGTTTATGGAACAGCCCCTGAGGATTGACCTCTGACCCTGCAGACATTAAAAAAACAGAACCCTGATCCTCAGCATGAATACGAGACAGCTGGTTTATAGTGGCAAGGTGTAGGAGTATATTATCAGAGTTCACCTAGACTCTGTATAACCCCCCCCCCCACTTACCCCACCGCCCCTCACACTTGCCAGGACGTATGTTGAACGTCCTGGCACTTAATGTACGCATTTACCTAACCTTGTTGTATACGGGGACCGGGTTAACCTAGTGATTGTTAGTGCTTGGTACTACTTGGTTCTATGAACATCCTTACTGCACCGACAGAGATATATTGTTGTTTCTCTTTCTTCTGACAAATGTACTTATTGTAAGTCTCTTTGGACCGAAGCGTCTGCTGAACGCCCTGAATGTAAAGGTAGATATCTTGTGTTTGTACCAGCGCTCTCCTCCAGCAGCCTCACCACCTGCTGCGTCTCCTGGAGGATCCTCTCCTCCATGGACTTCTTCCCCAGGCCGAAGTTCCTGAGGACCTGGAGGCCGAAGCGACGGTGGTCCCTCCACTGGGTGTCGTAACCGGCCAGCGCCAGTCCCGGAGCCCAGTCTGGGGGCGACGGGTGGGCACAACATTAGACCGCCCGGGGGCAGGGGTCAGACACATCTCGCCCCTATCATTGATTGTTTCACTCCATGTCCTTATGTTTCTCTCGTCTCTGATGGTTCTCATTCACCTTAATTGTTTTCACCTTTACCTTAACATTTCCCTCCTAGTGGATTTGGTCGGCGTGTTCCCTTTCCTCTGTGCTACTTCATCTTTGTTCTTTTTATCAAGCATCCAAGCATTTTCCCAGTGATATTTACGGTTCCCGGTTTTCTCCCGACTACACCTTTCCCTTCTCCCTGCCAGATTGTTTGCCTGATTTCCGGCTGACTATCTGTGTACCGACCCACTGCACTCCTGACCATCCCTGGAAGGATGGATCCCCCAATCTGCGATCCTCCTCATGACTTCTTCCTTGCTGATTAAGGGAGTTTTTTCTTTCCCTTTTTCCCCTTGGGTCAGGGCGGTGGGCAATATTTCACCTTTTAAGCCATTTGAGACTGTAATGGTGATCAAAGGGCTATACAAATAAAATTGAATTGAATTGAATTGAACTACGCCCTGGTCTTCCCCCTGCCGGATTGTTTCCCTGAACTCCGACTGACCAGCCGTGTACCGAGAGACTACTGCCCCCCTTGGGCTATGAGTCCTGCCCCCTGCTGCTCGCCCTGCCGTTACAGTGTAGGTTGCTTTGGTACCTTTCCGCTGGGTTGCGTCGTTCATCAGGAGGCCCTGGGGTCGTCCAGAGAAGTCTGCGGCCCTGGTGACGAAGGCTTCCTTCAGCGCCTGGAGGCCGTTGACCACAACCACCTTCTGGGGGCCGAGGAACAGGCTGTACACGTTGCCATAGCGACGGGCAAGCTGGGGACAGAAGAGACAAATCGCCAAATAAATATGGAGTCAATCAGATATTAATGTTTGCATACGCTATGTATACAGTACTATAACTAACTATAATGGAATAACTAACATCAAAAAGGAGGAATGTCTCTCTGCACTATAAGACAAAACAATGTATCTTCTGTAAGAACCATCCACAAAAAGCAGTATAGAACCATATACTCAGAGTAGTATAGATCCATCTACTGAGAGCAGTATAGAATCATCCACTCAGAGCAGTATAGATCCATCCACTCAGAGCAGTATAGAACCATCCACTCAGAGCAGTATATATAATATAACCATCTACTGAGAGCAGTATAGAACCATCCACTCAGAGCAGTATAGAACCATCCACTCAGGGTAGTATAGAACCATCCACTCAGAGCAGTATAGAACCATAGACTCAGATTAGTATAGAACTGTGGACTCACAATAGTATAGAACCATGGACTCAGAGCAGGGCACCGGACCAGGCTGTCTATGAAGGGTTCTTCTTACCCGGCTAAGATCTGGAATGGGGTTCTCAGAGCTGAATTCTAGGAGGTTCCCGAGGAGGGGTAGTGCTGACGGCCCTGGAGGGAAGTTCTTCCCTCTTCTGTTCCTCAACAGGAAATAGAAGAACAGCAAGACGACGGTGAACAGAACCAACGACCCGAACATGATCCCAGTCCGACAGACCGTCCAGCCGTCCTGCTGCTCACCACCCAGCTGATGCCCTGGTCCAGAGCTGGTGTCACAACAGCCAATGGGCAGCCTGCAGGTTAATGATATACTCAACAAGAGATAGCATACAACACTGTATGCCTGAAACAATACGAGTGGTAGTAGGCATCCAATCCCAAACCTACCCACAGGGACTACAGATAACAAGTGAGGGAACTAGACCCAATCAAAACACTGTGGTTGTTCGCAGAGCTTTTGCTGAAAGACACTAGGGTAGCATGTTCCTACATGTTCTGGTGTTCTGGATGCACCATGGCCGTCTAATTCATTCATCCTGTTTTATCCTGTTGTGGGGACTGACTGGATGCCTGGCCTGAGTCTGTTGTGACTGGATGCCTGGTCTGTTGTGACTGGATGCCTGGTCTGTTGTGACTGGAGGCCTGGTCTGTTGTGGTGACTGTGACTGGATGCCTGGTCTGTTGTGGGGACTGGATGCCTGGTCTGTTGTGACTGGATGCCTGGTCTGTTGTGACTGGATGCCTGGTCTGTTGTGACTGGATGCCTGGTCTGTTGTGACTGGAGGCCTGGTCTGTTGTGGGGACTGGATGCCTGGTCTGTTGTGACTGGAGGCCTGGTCTGTTGTGGTGATTGTGACTGGAGGCCTGGTCTGTTGTGGGGACTGGATGCCTGGTGTCCCCTGACGGTTACCAGCCAGCTCACCGCCAAACACCTTAGAAATCTTTTCATTTTCTCAACTAAATGATTTTAAATGTTTGCTTCTATTACTATGTGTACAATGAGGCCCCCAGTGCTCTGGGGGAGTGCTCAGAGTCTGGTGGAGAAACAGCGGAGAGACGAGGAGAAGAAGGGTATCATAAATACCCTCCAAACCCCCAAATAATTAAATAAAATTAAAGCGCTTTGAGGCTGGAACTGTGAGGGCTAAACCTAATTGAATTGAAACCGGTGTGAAGGAGTGCTGTAAAGGCGGACTGCAGAATGGATTGATAAGAGATCAGCAAAGACAGCATCAACAAGGCACTAACTTCAAAGATCCAACACTGACCCAATCAATGACGTTAACAACCTTCTGCCTTTACAGTGTTACGAAAGTCTATCTAGACACTATTACATTCTAGACACTACATTCTTTCTAGAGAATATGAGATTATATCTAAACACCATGACATTCTATCTTACATTCTATCTAGAAATGATTACATTCTATCAAACCATTACATACTTTTTAGACACTGTTATATTCTAGGTAACGTTACATTTTAGACACTATGCCATTCTATCTTGACTCTACCAACCCCATTGTTTCCAACATTCCTGCATTGCATGGCGTTTGACGGTCATTGAGAGGAAACTAAGGAACCTGAGCTGATGTTTCAGTACATGACAGACCGGTTAAGAGGTCTGAAAGGTGTGTGTGTGTGTGTGTGTGTGTGTGTGTGTGTGTGTGTGTGTGTGTGTGTGTGTGTGTGTGTGTGTGTGTGTGTGTGTGTGTGTGTGTGTGTGTGTGTGTGTGTGTGTGTGTGTGTGTTTGAGTGTGTGTGTTCCAAGCCCAATGACCTCAAGTTCTTTGGTGAAAAAGTGAAGGAATTAACATCATATATCAAACTGCAATGCTATAGATTTTATTATTAATGTTTTGCCTGGACGTTTAGAATTTCATTACCAGGAGTGACACAAGAATGGCTGTTTAGTAATTAATGCTCAGGTTACAGTTTTTTGACTATTGCTTCCCCTCGGTGTTGAAAACTGGGATTTTTTTTTAATTATAATTGTCAAACAGGAAACACAATTCACACAACCACACAAACAAGTAGCAGATCTTTTGAAAAATCAAGCACTTCATTCTCCAAATTTGACAATAATTTATAAAAAAAATGTTTGGAATGGCAGTGTACAGACAGAAAGTTATTGACCAGACACAACAAACAACACCAACTGCTGGACTTCTCTCCAAACTGTGAATTCAGCCAATACATCCCTGCCTCTCCCATGGCTTGATTGGTCCCCATGTGGGGGAGGTATAAGATAAGGGGTTGTTTCCCCTAAGGGTTTGTTTAGGTATTAGGTGAAAGATGGTTAAAGGAGACTTATTATAGTCTTTTCCCAACAAGTAAACCTAGTATTCGAGTTCCAGAAAACATGTTTTTGAAGCTGTTTGCTGAAAATGGCTTTTAGGAAAAAAAATATTGTCTACCGCTATTCCCCTCTGTTTCAGTCCCATCAGAATGTGCGGTTTCTGGCATCTGTAGCGTTGATGCAAATGAGCTGCCGCCCATTGACCAATGAGCTGTCAGACTGAACCACAGCATGGAGGAGAAGGGGTTGTTGCCGTTTGCTGAGAAAGAGAAAGGGATTGTACTCCCGGAGCTTAGCTGCAGGGCTAGCGCCGAGTTCCCCCCGCTGGAGCTGCTAGTCCGCTGGTCCACAAAATCTTAGCGATTCTCTGATTGGAAGGGAGTGGGGAAGTGGGAGGTAATATTCAAATGTGCCCCCTTCCTACGTAGGATGGGGCGCCGAAACTGACTCGCTTGTTTGGTAGCTGGAGGCGGGCTGCTACCAGAAATCCGTATCTCACTCAAAAAATCATGTAGACTTATTTCAACGTTTGTATGCGCCTGCACCATCTACCCACAACAACACACCAAATCCCAGGAAAAGTGCTGTTTTCATAATATGTCTCCTTTAAGATTGTAATATAACTTCCATGCCTCCACCCACAAGTGATCTACCAACCTTCTCCATTCCTCCAATGAGAAGGCGCTTACAGCCAACACCTCATGAATATTAACTAGCTGCCTTGGGACCAACAAAAAATCGACCTTTCTCTCTGCGGCTCTGGTCTGACCCCCCAGAGCCTGAGACACAACGAACTTTCTCTCCTTTCCCTGTCTTTTAAGAGTCATTGGAGTTTATCTTCGGAACCAACGAAGCGGGAGCCGACTACCTTGGGGGACCGTATCTCCGATGACACCGGGGGACGGTATTTACAGTGGCACTGGGGGACGGTATTTACAGTGACACCAGGGGACGGTATTTACAGTGGCACCGACGAGCTAACTGTGGTACGTTGTGTTTCTATATTGTGTATAATATGTTTAACGATGGATGATTAAATGAGGTGGATGTTAAAGTATGTCTCAGAATGTGCGCGCGAAGCAGCAGTGGGACGGAAGCCTTCAGGACAACACAGAGCTGAGCTTGTTGATGTCTCCTGTTCACCGGCCTGAGGGTTTAATACACCTAATAATAGAATAATAATAATAATAATATATATATATAGATGTAGTTTTATATCAATATATCCTGTAACCATTAACCGTGTTTTTTAATACACCTATTAATAGTATAGATATAGATGTAGTCTCATCAATCAATTTATCCTGTAACCATTCTTCGTTTCTTATCTTGTATATTAACACGTGAGTCGGTTTTTTTTAAATGTATTGTGTATTTGTAGTTAACGCTTAACTCATGAGTTATTAATTATTCATCTTCACATTAAATGGTAGGCCTACGATTCTTTCAAACCTTTAGTGGTCTTTTCATTACTATGAAGTCTAAAGATATCTGTCAGTCTGGGGTCTTTTGGACCCAGAGTCAGGCTTAGTAGGATTAGAAATTGTATTTTAATGGTTAGGGTTAGTTAATCATGTGTGGTACTAGCTGATCTATAGGGTTAGGTCATCCTGTGTGTTACTAGCTTACTTATAGGGTTAGTTAATCATGTGTGTTACTAGCTGACCTATAGGGTTAGGTCTGTCATGTTACTTGCTGACCTATAGGGTTAGGTCTGTCATGTTACTAGCTGTCATATAGGATCAGGGTTAGGTATGTTGTGTGTGTTACTAGCTGACCTATATGGTCAGGGTTAGGTATGTTGTGTGTGTTACTAGCTGACCTATAGGGTCAGGGTTAGGTATGCTGTGTTTGTACGTGTGTTTATCTCATGTGCTTTGTATTCCAGCCTCCTCAGTGACGTCTTCAGTTCTTCCACTGCAGGTAAACGCAGCACAGAAGAGACGCAGTTCTGTCATTTTATGTACCCCTAGGATCTAAGTTTGTGTGTGTGTGTGTGTGTGTGTGTGTGTGTGTGTGTGTGTGTGTGTGTGTGTGTGTGTGTTTAGAGGGGATGGAAGCAGCGGTGGCGGGAGGTGCAGACCTCACCAGGAAGTTTGTGTCGGAGGCGGAGCTTGACGAGGCAAGGAAGAAGAGACAGGAGGAGTGGGAGCAGGTCCGCAAGCCGGACGACCCCGAAGGTACACACACGCTTGTACACACACACGAGCACGCACAAAGACACACGCATGCACACACACGCGCACACACGCATACACACACAAAGCTGTGCCTCATTGTGTGTTACAGTTCATATTGCATATCATCAATGATATATATATTGTGTGTGTGTGTAGAGGCCCCAGAGGAGGACTATGACCACCGCTGTCTCTTCGAGCGTCTCCAGGAGCAGAAGGACAAGAAGCAGGAGGAGTTTGAGGAGCAGTTCAAATTCAGTACGACCCCTGACCTCTGAACCCACCTACTTACCCTCAATAACCACCACACCCCCCCAATGAATAACCACTAACCCCTCCATTACCCCTAACCCCCAAGAAAAGAACCCCCCCATAACCATTTAACGCTCATAGCCACTAACCCCCCCCATTACCCACCATGAAGCATAACATTAGCATAACATTAGCATAACGTGTATCTTAAGATAGAGCACCACATGTGCGATAAAAGGCTCAACTGTGGTGTTTCCATGGTTACAGAGAACATGGTGAAGGGATTGGACGAGGATGAGAGTCACTTCCTGGACGAGTGCTCCCGGCAACAGAGTCTGGTGGAGAAACAGCGGAGAGACGAGGAGAAGAAGGAGATGCTTGAGTACAGAATATCCTTTATCAACAAGATAACCCTATGTTATAGACAAAGCTAACCCTATGTTATATACAGCAAACCCTATATTACACACTTTTAGCCCTATAGACACAGCTAACACTATATTATATACACAGTTAACCCTATATTATACACACAGCTAACCCTATATTATAGACACAGCTAACCCTATGTTATATACAGTAAACCCTATATTACATACAGCTAACCCTATAGACACAGCTAACACTATTACATACACAGCTAACCCTATATTACATACACAGCTAACCCTATATTACATACACAGCTAACCCTATATTACATACGCAGCTAACCCTATATTACATACAGCTAACCCTATATTACATACAGCTAACTCTATATTATACACAGCTAACCCTATATTACATACAGCTAAACCCTATATTATACATCTAACCCTATATTACATACACAGCTCACTAAAAAAAACCTATATTATAGACTTACCTTAAGGATAGTCTGTGTTCCTTCAGGGTTGAGCTAAGAGCTACAGGTAGTCTGCGTTCCTTAATGGTTGAGTTAAGGGTTACTGGTAGTCTGTTCCTTAATGGTTGAGTTAAGGCCTACAGGTAGTCTGTTCCTTAATGGTTGAATTAAGGGCTACAGGTAGTCTGTGATCCTTAATGGTTGAACAGTGCGCTTGTCAAGCGAGTGACTGTCGAACCAGAGAAGAAGGCTGGACCTAAACCGTTAGGGGCGGAGCAAAAGACAAGCCACCTATCTCAGGCACATCTATTGGCCGGTGCTGTCAAAAGACGCAGGTAAATAGCCAATCAGAATGGAGCGACATCATTAAGGTACTGAGCATGTGCAGAACTGAGTTAAGTTCTCATGTGATACTTCCAGCTCGTCCCAGTCGTCAGACAGCAGCAAGAAACCCAAGATTGCCGTGGAGACCGGAGCCTTAGGACAGGACACTGGTCAGTGAATATTATGGGATGTTAAAACCTGTTAACCTCAGTGTGATGCCTGCTAGCCTCAACAACACCCTGTGGTTTGGGGGGGGGAGGAGGAGAGGAGGGGGAGGAGGAGGAGGTAATGTGTGCGTCTCTTGCAGTGGGAGGAGGAGCAGTCCGGGCCCCGGGGCCCCAGCGGCTGTTGCTCCCATCGGCGGCGGTGTGTGTGGGGGTGCTGCCCGGGCTGGGGGTCCTGCCCGGGCTGGGGGTCTACTCCGGGAGCAGCGACTCGGAGAGCAGCTCCGACAGCGAAGGTAGCGTGGACGTCCTGCTGGGGGCAGACCGCAGCCGCCGGGGGCACCGCTAGACACACACACGCAGAGACGCACACGCAGGGACTCACACAGGGACGCAAACGCAGGCACATAAACACACACAAAAACACTCACACACACATACGCTCACAGTCATTCAAATACACACACACACCCATCTGTGTTCTTGCTCTGATAAGGATGTTGATAATAGATTATATTTTAAATTATATATTATGATATATATATTAAATGGTATAGAATATAAATGAAAAAGAATGAGCTGAAATATGAATTGTTTTCTGCATGATTTGGAACGCATGCTGCATCAGTTGTGTTACGGTTAGTTGGTTTAAGGTTAGTTGTGCTAAAGTTAATTGTTTAAGGGGTTAGGAGCTGGTTTAGGGTTATTTGTGTAAGGGATTATTTGGTTTAGGGTTAGTTGTGTGCGGCTAGTTATGTTGGGTATTAGGGCTAGTTGTGTTTTGGTTAGTTAGGTTTGTTGTTCGGGCTCGATGTGTTTGATAAGTTATGTTAAGGTTGGTTGTGTTTGGGTAAGTTGTGTTTGTTATTCCTGTTTTGGTTAGATGTGTAAGGGGCTAACTGTGTTTGGGTTAGTTTGTTTGGGGTGAGTTGTATTGGGTTTAGTTTTGCTTGGGTTTATTGCGTAAGAGGTGAGTTGTGTTAGGGTTAGTTGTAGTTGTGTTGTTCTCAGCTGTGGATGACACTGTCTCTTAGTCCATGGTGGAAATTCTGCAATGGGGAATATTTCTACTAAATCTTACGAAGCCATTACTGATTCCTCTTGAAATGGGAGTTGATGTAACATTATTACGCCTATACTTTGATGTAAAACATTACGACTACTACCTGTTTTGCTGACATGGCCCCTCCCCTCCAAATCTCACAGTTTAAGCTGAGCCAATCCCGAGCCTAGACGATGACATCATGCCCCTCCCATCCCTCCCCCAGTCCCCGGCACTGCAGCGTACCATTGGCTGAGGGAACAGTGATTGATAGCTGTGGAGCAATGAAGAGACTGCTTAGATTGTTGTCACATGATTGACACGTGTTGTGAACCAATAAAAGAGTGAAGGCAGAGCTGGAGACGTTTCGATTGGCCGAATCGTGATATGTTTTTGTTTTCTTTTGTTTGAGACTGAAGTGATGTAGGTGAATAAAGACTCTTACCATCTGCTTGTTGTTGTTAACTCAATTATATATTACATAACCTTCTTTACAGATGTGGAAGTACCTTTTAATAATATTACCAAGTAATAATTATTCTCCATAGAGACAGTACATTCTCGTGTTGCGAAAACAGCTGTCTGTTTAAATTGTACCTAGTGGGGGCTCGAACCGGCAACCCCAGGAATGGAAGAAGACCGCACTCTGCGTATGTACAACGGTTGTAAATTGTTGTACTCTGGAGTCGGAACTTAAGTGTTCTGCTGCCCCATTGTGTCCACCGGAGGTAGCGCTGCAGAGATCCGCGTTCTGCCGCCCCCGTGTGTCCACCGGAGGTAGCGCCGCAGAGATCCGCGATGCTGAACTGGAAGTCCTACAACAGGCGCAGGACCAGAGCGAGTCTCTGAACTACCCAAGGTATACGGCTCTGTACGGCCTAGGGAGGTGGGTTAGTTAGGCTAGGTCACAACAGGTGGGTTAGTTAGGCTACGTCACATCAGGTGGGTTAGTTAGGCTACATCATATCAGGTTGGTTAGGGGGTAGAGTGAGCTGGGTTAGTTAAGCTAGGCCACATCAGGTTGGTTGGTAAGGCTACGTCACACCAGGCGGATTGGTTTAGTTAGGCTAGGTGACTCGGTGGGTATGGGGTAGAGTGAAGTGGGTTAGTGAGACTAGGTCACATCAGGTGGGTCATTGCCTGGGGTAGGTGGGTTAACTAGGGGTCAGATTTTACCAGGTTAGTTAGGGGGTAGGCAGGGTAAGATCAGGTGGCTTAGTTAGTGGGTAGGGTTACATCAAAGAGGGACCTCATTTCAACACTTTCCTTGAAACAGTTTATTGACCTGAGTGTTGACATAGACAACATTTTCTATAAAAATCCTCGATAACACAATAGGTACGAACATCCATGTCCATGCACATATCGGTACGACAGAGTAGGCCTATCACGTTTCCACAGCATCAAGTCACGTTAGAAACGTCCAAAACGGGGCCTTCGGAGAGTTTACATTGATAGCCTACATACAATAAATGCATTTCAAAACTCAGAAAATAGTTTCTCTACAACAATTTGCCTTGGATAGTCGTAAACTGAGCCGAGTTACAATGTTACAAAGTTATAATAATAATAGTATATATTATATAAAATAATATATATTATATATATATTATGTAAAATAATATGTATATAATTTATCATTGTATAAAATCATGCATCTGTGGTCATCAGCAGTGTTTTGTAAACAGTGCAACCAGGTTGGCAACATGCATAAGAAAGACTGAAGTATTATCTATTAACTGATGCTAACTAAAGACCGCTAAAGACTTAAGTATTACCTAATAACTGATGCTAAGTAAATACTGTGAAAGACTTAAGTATTAACTAGTACCAACTAAAATATCAGTAATGGCCAAATTATAAAACAGTCATTTATTTTTCAGTCATTTCGGCCTCACAAGATGGAGCACCCCTCCCAGAATGCAACGCTGCGTGACGTAGCTTCACAAACATTTTCAATGTTTAAGTTCAAAATCCCTTGCTGGCATAAGGATTTCACCACACATTGTGCCCACATCAGAAGTCATGATGGAATAAAAAGTTGTTTACATTAACAATTACAGTGTTCAGAGTAGGGATGGGAACTCATGGTTGACCAAATCAACTTTTTGTGACCCAACACTGTTACTATAATTAGGTTTAGGTCATAGACAACAGGTGAACCTGATAGGGGTTCTGGAGACCAATGGTCTCCAACATAACTCAACAGAGATCTTCGTCTGTCGATTGCTCTAGTGAGTGCTGCTGTCTCCATCACAGCTGCTACCACAGATACTCTGTTTTCAGAGGTTCATCTATCTTTGAAGAGACTGTTTGGAGAGTTCATTCTATGTGTTTAGAAGCTTCTAGGGGCGTGTCACATGACCATATCCGTGGATCCTGGATTCCAGAAGAGGCCCAGATGTAGAGCGCCATACAAGCCTCTTAAAGCTCTGCAGGGAGTTTCGTCATTTGAACAGAGATGGGTTTTGAAGGAGTTAAACCACACCTTAACATGGCTTTGTTTAATGTAGGTAAGGTTAAGACTTTAAGTTACTATAGGCCAAGGTTAAGACTACACCTTGACCACCAAGTCATACCACCGCAGCTGTTCGGTTCGGCTAATTCCGGGGCTCCTAAAGTTCACTCTAGAGGACCCAAGTCCACTATAAGGCTCTTAAAGTTCACTATAAGGCTCTAAAAGTTCTTTATAGAGGATCCAGGTCCACAATAAAGTTCTTAAAGTTCACTATAAGGCTCTTAAAGTTCACAATAAGGCTCTTAAAATTTACTAGAGTACCCAGATCCATTATAAGGGTCTTAAAGTTCACTATAAGGCTCTTAACATTCACTATAGATGACACAATATAGGATTGGGTGACAATAAACTCGCCTTTAACCTAGGCTAGGTAAAACCTAGGTTAAGTTCACTATAGAAGAATTTAGCCTTTAACCTAGGCTAGGCTGGTGCCGTGTTCCAATACCCGTACTTCCATGAGTATACTTAAAGGAAGTACACTTTCTGCACTATCCGTACTCACTTGAGTACACTATTTTTTCAGATGTGAGTGCTGTTCCAAATCGAGTACTCTGTGGTGCACTTACCGGAAATGACGATTGCGACAGCCGCAGCTGCAGGCGCTGTCACTTCGGTATCCATTATTTTTTCGAGTTGAGCGCTCAGCCTGGCTCCGCCTCTTCCGCTACGTAGCTAAGATGGCTGCCGTTGATACGGAGAGTGTCCTTCGATCCACACTTCACGATTAGCCCGTTTTGAGTACGACATTCGGGACCTTGAAGTGTACTTCTTTTCGCCGGATTTGAATTGGAACGTACTGTGTACTCAAATTTTGGCTAGTAAGTACGGACAGTACGGGTATTGGAACACTGTATGGGTTAAACCTAGCCTAGCCTAGCTAGGTTGAACCTAGCCTAGGGCTAGCCTAACCTAGGTTAGGGTTAGTACTAGGCGTACATTGATTAGGGTTAGGACTAGCTTAATCCATGTTGAGGTTAGTTTAGACTAAGTGAGAGTTAGGGCTAGGTTAACCTAGGTCAGGGTTAGGACTAGGTTAAACTAGGTGAGAGTTAAGACTAGGTTAGCGATAGGACTAGGTTAACCTAGTTCAGGGTTAGGACTAGGTTAGCGTTAGGGCTAGATTAACCTAGGTCAGGGTTAGGACTAGGTTAGGGCTAGGTTAACCTAAATTAGGGCTAGGTTAACCTAGGTTAGGAGTAAGTCAACCGAGGTCAGGGCTAGGTTCAACTGGGTTAGCGTTAAGACTTGGTTAACCTAGGTTACGACTAGGTTAGCGTTAAGACTGGGTTAACCTAGGTTAGCATTAGGTTAACTAAGGTAAGGGCTCAACTGTGCATGGGTCCTTATTCAACCACTGATATAAATGTAAATACTACATACTACAGCGATACTTTGACAACAGAGCAGAATATTACAGGATACCAATAACATGCATGAAGCCACAATCACATCCTGACCTCAGAGGGCTACTGTGTGTGTGTGTGTGTGTGTGTGTGTGTGTGTGTGTGTGTGTGTGTGTGTGTGTGTGTGTGTGTGTGTGTGTGTGTGTGTGTGTGTGTGTGTGTGTGTGTGCCTGTGTGGTCTGTGTTTGTACCCTGGAGAAGGCTGTGGTTAGCTGGGCTATTCAGCCACTTGGTTGCTAGGCGACAGGTTCCTCTGTTTGAAGTACTGAGTGACTTGTTGAGGAAGCTCAGCCAAAACCGATTTAGCCAGAGTCTCCTTAGGAGCCTAGAGAGAAAGAGAGAGAGAGAGAGAGAGAGAGAGAGAGAGAGAGAGAGAGAGAGAGAGAGAGAGAGAGAGAGAGAGAGAGAGAGAGAGAGAGAGAGTTATAAACATCATATAAATACTATTATATACAGTACTTTTTTGTATTATCGTTATTATTATATATGTTATGAATACTTTTATAACATACATTGTATAAATACTTATCCATTATATAAAAACTATTATTATATTCTTTTTATATTGAAAATTATTATCTTAATTATATTAATACTCAGATGGTTTGGGCTTGTTAGGTAACTAGTCTGGGCTTGTTAGGGAATTACCACGGGTGAGTTATTGAACTGGGGTTGTTAGGGAACTTGTTAGGATGAGTAAGAGTTAGTTGGGTGAATAGTTTTGGCTTTTGAGGGAGCAAATCAGGGTTAGTTAGGGAGAGTTAGGGGGGTAGATAGGCTTTTTCTCGTTAATGATTGTGCCTTAAGCAACAATATATTAAAAATGAAGCTGAATTATGACACAGTGACCCAAAACATTTCCAGAAGACCTGGAATGGTACTATTTCCATATAGTCCACAATCCTGCATCAACATTTTAAACGTTTTTTTGGTTGTTATATTTGCAACATGGGCTTACAAATTATAATTAGCCTACATTTGTCCCATCTTAAAACACAATTTTCAGAAACTCATTCAAAAACATATTTGCACTGTGTACAGCTTTGCAAAACCATGTGAAGGCGATGCATACAGGCCACTTGCAACAATATTTTAAATATTTTGTTCTCTATTACTCACAACATAGGTTTAAAAACTATTAATTGATCCCATTTCAGAACACTGCTTACTGTAACTAATTTAAACATATTTGCACTGGGAGGAAATGCCCAAAACAGAATAAAGTGCAAAAAGTAATGATTATGCTCTTTGAATTGTGTATATATATTAAAAAAAAACTTTTTTTTTCTTTTTTTTTTAAGTGTGCCAATGATTATGCTGCCCCATGCCAGTGGTGGCACGCGTGCCTGGGTACCCTGAGTTAGGGTAAGTTTGAGTGAGAGATAACACGTACGTTCCTGAAGTCCCTGAAGGGTTAGTTAGGGTCAGTCAGGGGGGTAGTATGGCTTGCTGGGAAACTAGTCAGGGTTAGTTATCACTAGGGCTGGGTATCGTGGCCAATTTCCTAAATCGATTAGATTTCGATTCATAAGGTTCTGAATCGATTAATCACGATTCGATTCGTGATTAACCCTAACCCTGATTTACCCAGCCCTAGTTAACACGTACGTTCCTGAAGTCCCTGAAGGGGACGAACTGCACGATGTCACGGGCGGCTTCCTCCCCGGTGTGCGAGCGCAGGACGCTGGCGTCGCCGTCCAGGAACTCCATGGCGGCGAAGTCTGCGTTGCCGACGCCGATGATGATGACAGACATGGGCAGCTTGGCCGCCGCCACGATGGCATGGCGCGTCTCGTCCATGTCACTGATCACCCCGTCAGTGATGATCAGGAGGGTGAAGTACTGCTGTGGAGGGGGGAGGGAGGGAGGGAGGAGAGGGGAGGGAGGGAGGGAGGAGAGATGAAGAGATGATGAGATAGAGAGAAAGAGAGAGAGAGAGATATTGACATCATTGTTGTTAATATTGTAATGATAATCACACCAGTGTTTCTCTTAGCCGTATAGCAATGTATAGTGCTACAACATATGTAGCGTAAAGCTAGGGACAAGGCTGTATATCGCTACAACATATGTAGAGTAAAGTTAATGGAAAGGCTGTGTAGCGCTACAGCATATATAGCGTAAAGCTGATGGAAAGGCTGCATAGCTAGGGTGACCACACCTTCAGACCCCCAACAGGGACCCTACAGTGCATGGATGCTCTCAACCGCCTCCACCGTGGGGGACTGTCAACGTTCTCCCACGGTGTGCAGAAAACAGAATTATCTTTTCTGGCAAATTCCCAAAGACACAGTGAGGCTCCTGGATGTCTCTGGAAAGACTGTTGGGCGTGACAGCTCGCCGCGAGCCTTCTGACTCTGTCACACACACAGTCGCACGCTAGCAACAGCCTTGACAACCACACGTTGATTGACACATCCAGACAAACCAGTGTTGAGTTCAGCCGCGTGGTGCATTGTTTGTGTGTCTCCTTTGGTTTTGGTCATAACGACCGGGACAGAACATGATGTCTATTCAAGCGCTGTAAACAAGTGGAATATTATGTAATATTCAATTTGGACGGCTCCAGACACAGAAGGATGCTTCTCTCTGCCTTCATTAAGAACTGTGTGGGGAGCGCATTTGTGTCCAGGTTTAATGTGTGTTTGTTCAGGGTAAGTGTGTGTATGTTAGCGTGTGTATCTTCAGAGTTAGAGTGTGGACGTTCAGGGTTAGCGGTTAACGTGTGGACGTTCAGGGTTAGCGTGTGTGTGTTAGCGGGTATCTTCATGGTTAGCTTGTGGACGTACCGCAGCTCTCTCCTGCTGTAGCGCCTGGCTAGCGCCGCGCGCCACGTGGTTGATGATGGGAGAGAAGTTGGTGGGTCCGTAGAAGCGAAGGTGGGGGAGGCAGCTGGAGTAGGCCTGGGCGATGCCCTCCACCCCTGGGGAAACGAGGAGCAGAGAGCAGGCGGTGGGGAGGAGAGACCAGCTGACAAGGAGGTGAACAGCTGTACAAGTACTACATGTTGTAACTATACGACATGTAGTACCTGTCCTACATGTCGTACAGGTACTACATGAAGTACCTGTAGTATCTGTACTGTGCTATCTGTAGTACTAGTAGTTGATGTAATACCTGTAGTACTAGTAGTTTATGTACTACCTGTAGTACTAGTAGTTGATGTAATACCTGTAGTACTAGTAGTTTATGTACTACTAGTACTGTAGGACTATCTGAAGGGAGGACTTACCTGAACAGAAGGGGTTTGTGGGGTCAAAGTTGATGGCAAACTCATGTGACACCTGATGAGGAACAGAGAAGTACGTTCATTATCGTTAGTGTCGGAACGAGACAGAGCTGTCGCTCCTCTCCCTACCAAGGCCCCGTGGGCAGGGCAGCAGCGTTGTTTATATCATGTTCTCTCCTGATCGAGGAGAGAACAGGAGGAGGACACGGAGGCTCTGTCCCCCCCTTCCCCCCGGGGATCAAACCTGGACCTCCTCTCTGTGAGGCAGCAGAGATAACCACGGCTCCACCAACATGTGCACAAGCTCTCTCTCCATCGTCTTTTGCTCTCACCTTCCATTCTCCCTCTCTCTTGTATACTCTCTATATTATCTCTCTTATTCCTCTAGCTCTTTCTCTAACTATCTTGATTATCTCTCTCTACCATCTCTCTATTATCTCTCTATTATATTTCTCTCTCCATCATATTTCTCTTTCTCTATCTCTCTTATCATATTTTTCTCTGTTATCTCTTTATTAGCTCTCATTTGATATTATCTTTCTCTCTATACATTTTTTTTTCTGTCTCTATCTCTATCATATTTATTTCTCTATTATCCCTCTCTATCATCTTTCTCTATTATCTCGCACTCTCTCTCCCTCTCTCTCTCTCCTCTCTCTCCTCTCTCTCTCGCTTTCTCTCCATTCTCTATCTAGCTCCTCTTTTTCATCTACTCTCTCACCCATTCTCTCTATTATCTCACTCTCTATTATCTGCTCTCTCTCATCTACTCTCTCGTCACCATGGAAACACAGATGGCTTGACTGTGCATGTTGTGAACACACAAACACACACACAAACGCGCGTACACACACAGGCAGGCACGCACACACGCACACACAAACACACACATATCTTTAAAATACCTTCCAATCTGGTGGGAGTTTAGCTCCAAATCCTAAAGCAGGAAACATTTTATCTCTAGAAACAGAAACCATGGCAACAGTTAGTTCAGCGGGCATGTTCAATTAGAACAATGGTAACAGATTAGACAGGTACGACCTAGTGCAGGATTAGAGAAGGTTAGTTAAGGTAATACAAGGTTGAAATGGTGTAAATGTTTTCATAGATGATGAAAAAGGATCGATAGCCCTTAAGCAGTAACGTACTTCAGAAGAATCCCTTTGCATACTCAATGTGGTACGATATTGATTGTGAATGGTTGTGATACATTATGATACATTATAAACCTTTATTAATCATTATGCTTCATTAAAAAACATTAATAATGGTTATGATCCATCATGATCCATTATGAATAGCAATGATACATTAAGAATGGTTATGATCCATTATGAATCCTTTTTAATGGTTATAATCAATGATGAATGGATATATATTATGATACAGTATGCATCATTATGAATCATGATGATACAAAATGAATCATAAGGATACATCCTACATCTTTATGAATAATGGTGATTATGGATCACAAATCGGTCTGAACACAATGAATAATAAATGATCATGGTACATAATGATACATTATGAATCTTAAATCATTATGATACACAATGAATTATTGCGTACCGTAATAAAAGACTACAACTTCCAACTCACGTGTCATAGTCCTGGATGATCTGGCCGACCGCCAAAATGGCGGCCAGGTACTCGTTGCTGCCCAGCGGGTTGATGTAGTGCAGGGAGGAGGGCTCTCGAGGGTTCCCATTGGACGCAGTGAAGTCAATCCCAACCTGTCAGTAAACAGATATAAATATAAAGTATACAGTTTGTATAAAGTATGTGAGTGTGTGTGTGTGTGTGTGTGTGTGTGTGTGTGTGTGTGTGTGTGTGTGTGTGTGTGTGTGTGTGTGTGTGTGTGTGTGTGTGTGTGTGTGTGTGTGTGTGTGTGTGTGTGCGTGTGTCTATACTCACAGTAAACATCAATTGACATCCTCCGAGAATATAATCCAGGAATGTATAATCTCGTATAATCTAAAGAAGTGCCAGAGTATATTAAAAACACACATACTCTTAAAATACCATACTACATAATTACCGAAACTTTTAAAATACTAATTACATAAACCCACATACCAGATTACATAAACACACATGACATTAACACAGAGATCATTAACTGAGTGATGTGTGGTCAGGGAACAGGCAGAAAGGCCCTGACCTACAATATTCTACTCCAAATAACATGGGAATAATATTGCGACGCCCTGATGTGATTACCTTGAATCTAAATCGTATCCATGAATTTAAATGATCACCTTCAATCATTAATTTAAAACTAAATCATTCTCTTGAAATGAAATCCTTCCCTTGAATCTAAATCCTTAACTTGAATCTAAATCATTACCGTGAAATTAAATAATTAGGTTGAATCTAAATCATGACCTTTAATCTAATTTATTACCTTGAATCTAAATCATTTCCTTAAGATTCAATCATGACATTGAATCTAAATCATTACCTTGAATATAAATCATTACCTTGAATTGAATCATTCGATTGACTCTATATCATGACCTTGAATCTAATTCATTACCTTGAATCTTATCATGACCTTGAATCTAGATCATGACCTTGATTCTAATTTATTACCTTGAATCTATATCCTTCCCTTAAATATAAATCAATAACTTAAATCTAAATCATTACCTTGCACGACCTCAGAACGATGACACCAGAGTTCTTGTAATTCTTCTTCTTTCTCTGTTTCTTCGGATTGATGCAGTCAAACTCCACCTCCACGGAGAGAGAGAGACAGGGAGAGAGAGAGAGACAGGGAGTGTGAGTGAGAGAGATACAGAGAGAGAGAGAGAGAGAGAGAGAGAGAGAGAGAGAGAGAGAGAGAGAGAGAGAGAGAGAGAGAGAGAGAGAGAGAGAGAGAGAGAGAGAGAGAGAGAGAGAGAGAGAGAGAGAGAGAGAGGAGAGAGAGAGAGAGAGAGAGGAGGGGGGGGGAGAGCGAGAGAGAGAGAGAGAGAGAGCGAGAGAGTGAGAGAGCGAGAGAGAGAGACAGGGAGGGAGAGAGAAGGGTACTGTATATAAAGATGTATTTATTTATATATACCTCTGTGGCGCTGGCGTGGCTCATCTTGGTCACAGTGGTCTGAAACTCTCCTATGAAGTCATGACCTCCATCATTGTCATAGTCGTAGCACAGCACCTGTTGTTATGGGCAGCTGCTGTTAGGGACAACTGTTGCTAGGGACAACTGGGTCTCACATCATGATATTTAATACAATTTAATACAGTGTGTGGAGCAAACCAGTGCATCCTGGCTGGCTGGTGACGTGAGTGGGAGGGGTTTATGTGACTGGGAGGGGTTTATGGTAAATGGGAGGGGTTTAGGGCAAGTGGGGAGGGGTTATTGTGAGTGGGAGGGGTTTATTGTGAGTGGGAGGGGTTTAGGTGACTGGGTGGGGTTTAGGAGTGTGTTGTAAGACTATTGTCAACAAAGTGAGGTAGGAGATGGCGGTATTGTTGTTTTGAATGGATGTGTTGAAGCTTTAAGGATGTGATTGAATTGATAACCTTATTGAAATAGCTGTGGATCAGCATTGACTACAGATCTGTCGTGATGTACCTGGATGTTTAAATGTTAAAGAAAACATTAAACATGATATATAAATGTTTAGGCTCAACCTTGATATTGAATTCATCGAAGTGAATCTGGATATTTAAATGTTCAGCAGGAGCTTTGATATACTGAATCGTTGACAGTAATAGCTGTGAGGAGACCTTGATGTTCCTGTCGACGTCTCCGTTGCACAGCGACACCAGAGGCACCGTGAAGGCCTTCCACACGGGGTCCAGAGTGTTCCTAATGACCTGCCGCCAAACAGAGGGATTACACACATCACATTAACAGAGAGCATCAAACATTCACCTTAAACATATCACATTAACATAAAGCATCCAACATGAAACATTATACATATCACATCAAACATTATAGATCAAAAATCGCTCCTCCAAAAGCCTTACTGTAGAGTTCTAGTTATAGACTCTATACAGGGGTGTGTGTGTGTGTGTGTGTGTGTGTGTGTGTGTGTGTGTGTGTGTGTGTGTGTGTGTGTGTGTGTGTGTGTGTGTGTGTGTGTGTGTGTGTGTGTGTGTGTGTGTGTGTGTGTGTGTGTGTGTGTGTGTGTGTGTGTGTGTGTGTGTGTGTGTGTGTGTGTGTGTGTGTGTGTGTGTGTGTGTGTGTGCGCGTGTGTGTACCTCTGTTCTGTGCACCAACATCCACTTCCCATCTTCTCCTTGTTTGTGGAACTCAAGGTAAGGATCAGACTTTCCGAAGAAGTCCTGAGAAGGTGTTCATTATTCATGTGTTCATCTTACAGTAAACATGGTCATTATTCACGTGTTCATCTTACAATTAATACGGTCACTATTCATGTGTTCATCTTACAGTGAACACGGTCATTATGCATGTGTTCATCTTACAGTGAACAATGTGATGATTCATTGTTTCATTCTTACCTTTTTGTCCAGTTTTCTTCCACTCAGGCTGAGGGTGATGATCCGGTTGTCAGACAGCTCCTGGGCTGTGATCTACAGACCACAACCTCATCATCATCATCATCATCATCATCATCATCATCATCATCATCATCATCATCAACCTCATTATCATCAACCTCATTATCATCATCATCAACCTCATTATCATCATCATCATCAACCTCATTATTAACATTATCATCATCCTGCTCCTTATTGTCATCATCATCAACTTAATACTCATTATCACCAACCTCATTAGTATTAGAGTTAGAGGGTTAGAGGGTTACTAGGGGGAGTTTAGAGGGTTAGGGGTTGGTGTAAGGGTCAGAGGGTTAGGGTGAGAGGATAAGGGTTAGTGTGTTAGAGGTTTAAGGTTATAGCGTGAGGGTTAAAGGGTTAGAGGGTTAAAGTTAGTGGGTTAGAGGGTTAGTGGGTTAGGGTTAGAGCGTTAGGGTGAGGGTTAGAGGGTTAGGGTTGGATGGTTAGAGGGTTGGGATCAGAGGGTTAGGGTTACAGGGTTGGAGGGATGGGTTAGAGGGCTAGGGAGGGAGTGAATTCAGTACTTATTTTCTCACCGTAATAGTTCCTTTGCCCGCTGGTTTCCCATTGGCTAAGAGAAGTGGTCGGACAAGTTTCTTATTGGACACAATCTAATAGTGTGAAAAGAAGATGAGTTCATAGATAACTTAACACTAGCTTATCATGACATAGACATTTAACAACAAATTCATTATCTCAACTAACAAACTAGTTACTACACATAAACAACCTAACTAGGAAACATAACTAGTACTAAAGGAGACTCACCACACCCAAGGTGCAGATGAACTCCCCGAGGAAGTCGTGCTCATAGAGCTGTGACGCACACTTGTCCTCATCGAACACGGCGAAGCGCAGCTTCTGCACCTCCTCGAAGTGGTAGTCCACCCGGAACTTCACCCCGAACACCGGGTTTAGGTTGTTCACGGCCGTCTCCGTGCGGCTGATCTGGGGAGAGAGGAAAGGACTGTACTTCTGTACTACTATTACTACTTTATTACTCTACTAATTTACAACTTTACTGCTTTATAACTTTACTACTGTACTACTCTACTACTGTACTTCTGCCCAACTCTCCTACCTCCACTAGTCCACTTCTGTACTACTTTACTACTTTACGGCAACACAAATAAATGTCAACACAGTTAGACGTCAACACAACAAGACGTCAACACAACTAGACGTCAGCACTAGACGTCGACACAACTAGACGTCAACACAAATAAATGTCAACACAACTAGACGTCAACAGAACTTGACGTCAACACAGCTAGACGTCAACACAACTGGATGTCAACACAAATTGATGTCAACACAACTGGAAGTCAACACAGTAAGACGTCAACACAACAAGACGTCAACACAGCTAACGTCAACACAGCTAGACGTCAACACAAATAAATGTCAACACAGCTAGACATCAACACAATAAGACGTCAACTCAACTAGACGTCAGCACTAGACGTCAACACAACTAGACGTCAACACAACTGGACGTCAACAGAACTTGACGTCAACACAGCTAGACGTCAACACAACTGGACGTCAACACAAATTGATGTCAACACAACTGGAAGTCAACACAGCTAGACATCAACACAACAAGACGTCAACACAACTAGACGTCAACACTAGACGTCAACACAACTAGACGTCAACACAACTGGACGTCAACACAACTAGATGTCAACACAGCTAGACGTCAACACAACAAGACGTCAACACAACTGGATGTCAACACAACTGGACGTCAACACAGTTAGATGTCAACACAGCTAGACGTCAACACAACAAGATGTCAACACAACTGGATATCAACACAACTGGACGTCAACACAGATAGACGTCAACACAACTGGACGTCAACACAAATTGACGTCAACACAAATGGATGTCAACACAACTGGAATTCAACACAGCTAGACGTCAACACAAATAGACGTCAACACAACTGGACGTCAACACAAATAGATGTCAACACAAATGGACATCAACACAACTGGACATCAACACAAATGGATGTCAACACAACTGGAAGCCAACACAACTGGACATCAACACAACTGGACGTTAACACAGCTGGACGTCAACACAGCTGGACGTCAACACGGCTGGACGTCAACACGGCTGGACGTTAACACAGTTGGACGTCAACACAGCTGGACGTCAACACAGCTGGACGTCAACACGGCTGGACGTTAACACAGCTGGACGTCAACACAGCTGGACGTCAACACAGCTGGACGTCAACACAGCTGGACGTCAACACGGCTGGACGTTAACACAGCTGGACGTCAACACAGCTTGACGCCAACACAACTGGACGTCAAAACTAGAAGTCATTGTCAACACAACTAGACATACACAGAACTAGACCTCAAGACAACTAGACCTCAACACAATTAGACGTCAACACAACTAGACGTCATCACAACTAGACGTCAACACAACTAGACGTCAACACAACTAGACATCAACACAACTAGACTTCAACACAACTAAATGTTAACACAACTACACAGAGCTCTGTGTTCAAAACAGAGTAGATGACACAGTGCGCAGTAAAGCTCACAGTGAAGTAGAGTCCCAGTATGGAGTCAAGTACACTAGAGTCTAAACTAAATGTGAACTTCTCTAAATGTACTAGATCACCATGGCAACAGCTGTCAAAATAGTAAACTCTCATAGCAGCTGCAGTGGAGCATAGTTAGCCTGACTCATTTTATAGTTATTTTTTGTTAGCCTGACTAACTAATTAGTAAACTAGTTATGATCTATGAAGATATAGCAAAATGACGAGCCAGAGAGAAAGAGAGAGAGAGAGAGAGAGAGAGAGAGAGAGAGAGAGAGAGAGAGAGAGAGAGAGAGAGAGAGAGAGAGAGAGAGAGAGAGAGAGAGAGAGAGAGAGAGAGAGAGAGAGAGAGAGAGAGAGAGAGAGAGAGAGAGAGAGAGAGAGAGAGGAGAGAGAGAGAGCGAGGGAGAGAGAGCGAGAGAGAGAGAGCGAGAGAAAGAGAGAGTGAGAGAGAGAGAGAGAGAGAGAGAGAGAGAGAGAGAGAGAGAAACGAGAGTCCTTTTGTTTCCATCGAGGTTGCCATGGTAACAAGAAGCAAATTCACATTGAAGGCATGTGCCCTGCTGACCTACTGCCGCACACGCACGCACGCACGCACGCACGCACGCACGCACGCACGCACGCACGCACGCACGCACACACGCACACACACACGCACGCACACACGCACACACACACACACACACACACACACACACACACACACACACACACACACACACACACACACACATACACACGCACACACACACACACAAGCACTAACACAAACACAAACACACAAATGTATTCTGCTGCAGCCCACTGTGAAAGCAACACTTGGAATATTATAAATGATAATCAAACTGTTCAGCATGCCAAGCTTCAGCAGACCAGAACAACAACAGAATAACATTAAAACACCTGGACTACAAGGCTGGTCCTGACCCTAGACCTGGACCTGAACCTGGACCTGAACCTAGACCTGAACCTAAACCTGAACCTAGACCTGAACCTAAACCTGAACCTAGACCTGAACCTAGACCTGAACCTAGACCTGAACCTAGACCGAACCTAGACCTAGACCTGAACCTTCACGAGACCAGAACCTCGACCTGAAAATAGACCTGAACCTAGACCTGAACCTAGACCTGAACCTAGACCTAGACCTGAACCTAGACCTAGACCTGAACCTTCACGAGACCAGAACCTCGACCTGAAAATAGACCTGAACCTAGACCTGAACCTAGACCTGAACCTAGACCTAGACCTGAACCTTCACTAGACCAGAACCTAGACCTGAACCTAGACCTGAACCTAGACCTGAAAATAGACCTGAACATAGACCCGAACATAGACCTGAACCTAGACCTGGACCTAGATCTGGACCTAGACTAGACCTGAACCTTCACCTGGACCTAGACCTCAGCCATACTCTTTGTGTTGAGGACCACACACACACACACACACACACACACACACACACACACACACACACACACACACACACACACACACACACACACACACACACACACACACACACACACACACACCTCGGCCCAGCTGCCGTCCACCTCGTTGAAGAGCACGCAGAAGGGGTCCGACTTGGAGGCAACATCCCGGTCCAGCAGGTGGGCGGCCGTGACGGACAGCTCCACGCGGGTCACGCAGTGCTGGGGGCGGGACCCCGCACCACCCTCTGGGGAGGCCATCGCTGGAGCGCTGGACACCGGCAGGGGAGTTAGACAGTCAGAGGGGTTAGGGAGTTAGGGTTGGAGAGTCAGTGAGGTACGGTTAAAGACTGAGGGTTAGAGAGTGAGGGTATGGGTTAGAGTTAGGGTCAGAGGTTAAGGGTCAGAGGGTTTGGGTCAGAGGGTCAGAGGTTAAGGGTCAGATGGGATGGGTTAATTACTAGTGAAACGGTTGAATACTGATGGGCGACCACACAGCAACATTAGTGGTGAGCAGGCTCCCCGTTTCCATGCACACAGCACTGGAAGGATGCTGCCTGTTGCTAAGATACCAGTCTGTCATAACTAAAGCACCTCACACTGTGCGTGCCCCAGGCGTTGTGTGCATGTGATGGCATGAGAATGTGTCCTCAGTGATGTTCAACAACAAGCCTGTCCATGTCTCAGATGTTTCCTCTAATAAGGCGGCCTGCGGCACTGCGCTTTAACGAAGCTCAGCCGCCATGGCTCCGTCAGCGCCGTGGGCTCCACACCATCACCTCCGCACCATCACCTCCGCATCGCCCGGCCCCCGGCCACAGCTTGGCATGGTTTGAGCATTATCCGAACATTATCCGAGTGGTTTCTGAGCATTATCCTGGCATTGTCTGAGCATTATCCTGGCACTACCCAAACATCCTCCTATATTACATTGGCATTATCGTGGCATGGAGCATTGTATAAGGGATTTGAGATTGTATTTAATCTTGAATAAAAATGAAAGCTGAAATCCTAAAAGGAACCCATAGCACTAAATGGACACACATCTACCGGCCTTCGATGGTGTTTCAGGCGTCAGGAGCAGGAGGCTTTTACTGCTGTTAAATTCCAATCACGAGTGACGTCATGGAAACAGCCAGTGTGGTCATTGTAGAAGTTCCTCACAGCGGCAGTCAAAACAGAACGTCATCACAGTATCTGAGCTGCACTGAGCTGCTGAAATCTAAGGTGGCTCTTGGTTAACGGTGGCGATGGTAATATTTAAGAGCTATTATTTGAGTGTGATTTGTCAGGACTGCCACAGATATAAGTCATCTATGAGTGAATGATTGTGAGGATATCTGATCTGATGACTGCCTCTGTACGAGACCATTTGGTTAAAGACCGCCCCAAGCACATTCCTGACCAATCATGGCCTCTGTTCCCTAATTGATTGGGAGTCCCTCCTATCTGTTAATCACAGGTGTGTGAACGCAACTCTTCTTAAAGGAGGTGAAACGTAGGGAGGGAGAAGAGGCGAAGGAGCCTCTTAAAGGGGGTGTAGCTCCTAAATCGTGTTCCCTTCTGCTCACCCTCGCTCTCACCAACTCTCCCTCACCCCTCTCTCTCTCTTTGTCTCCCCACTCTCTTTCTCTCCCTCACCCTCTCTCTCTCTCTGTCTCCCCCTCTTTCTCTCTCCCCCTCTCTCTCTAGCTCTCTGTCTTCCCCCTCTTTCTCTCTCTTGCCCTCTCTCTCTCTATCTCTCTCTCCCCCTTTTTCTCCATCCCCCTCATTCTCCCTCCCCCTCTCACTCTCATCCTCGAGTAGAAGAGTATATTAAGTATCATTTAGCTTAGTACATTTACATGAAGTAGGTAAGGTTAGGCGTAATTAAGTTGAGTACAAATACATGTTTAAGTAAAGTAGGCTTTGATTTAGTTAAGTATAATAACCTGTAAGTTAAGGATAATTAGGTGAATGTACTAAGTTCAGTGGGTACATAGCCCGCCCAATACGCCCATGCGTGAGGTCATGATTTAAGTGAGCATTGTAGACCAGCGCTGATTGAAGCACACACACACACACACACACACACACACACACACACACACACACACACACACACACACACACACACACACACACACACACACACACACACACACACACACACACACACACACACACACACACCCCTTCAGATCCCACTGATTATTATTGTACGGATAGATGGAAAAAAGCACCGCTCTCAATCCGCGGGAATATGTGAATTGAAATTAGGAGTTTGATGATTCAGTGCAGTGAATATAAAACAGAGGATTATATTTGTAACGGTCCTGGCTGGCGCGCTAATCATGATTTGTATTATTGACACGCACTGATAACTGGTTTCATTACAATCATTCCGACTTACCTTGATTACAAGAATATACCCAACTTCACCTTCAAGTTGTCTTTCTCACACCTTTCATCGAGAAGAAGCGGACCTGTGAGTTACCGGAGCCGTTACTGTCCAAACTGGGTAGAAAAGCAGAACAGAGTGGAGGCGCACTACGCGTTACTGACCTCCTGTCCTCTTATCTCTCCGCGGAGACTCCGATGAAGCGCGCTCCACGGACACTCCGAAGAAGCGCGCTCCACAGACACTCTGATGAAGCGCGCTCCTCGGTGAGACTCCGATGAAGCGCGCTCCACCACGGAGACTCTGATAAAGCGCGCTCCACGGAGAATCTGATGAAGCGCTCCACGGAGACTCTGATGAAGCGCACTCAACGGACACTCTGAAGAAGCGTTCTTCACGAGACTCTGATGAAGCGCGTTCCTCGGTGGTGCTCCGCGAGACTCTGATCAGGCTTGGAGACTCTGATGAAGCGCGCTACCAGAGACTGATGAAGCACGCTCCCGTCGGCGCTCCACGAGACTCTGATGAAGCGCGCTCCCGGAGACTCTGATGAAGCGCGTGGAGAGATTTAATTGACGGAGAGGAAGAAATTCTCCAGCCGTTATTCTTAATAACACAATGATAATTATTAAATCAGTGTGAAGTACAAGTGACCATTTCAGTCTGTTGAAGGCCACAACATTCCGCGGATACCCGGGAAGTGGAATAAACATCCAATAAATGCGAACATTACGTCTAGATAAAGAAAACACTAGCATGTGGTGCGTGTTCTCCACTCAGGGCCCCGGGCGCCCCCTTCTGGTCACAAACAGTACAGCAGTAAATTATATTATACCGTAGTAGTACAGCACAAAGTATTCCTAGTAGTATAGTCTATTATAGCAGTTAAATATATTCACCTTATAGTGAAGTATATTAATGTAGTCATGTATTTTACTATAGTGATAAAAAATAAAAGTACATTAAAGTAGGAAAATATATTAGTGTATTCAACTACTAAAGTATGTTTGAATATAGTCCTAGTAGCACTGCACATGAAGAGGAGTAAAGCGTGATTATTACATTACAGCCTGCTAATTCATGTGGTTAGGAGATGTAACGCCCACAGGGGAGAAACTGGTCTGAAGGCTTCCCCAGAACATGGCCTCACTGAACTTTAGAGACACTTGATTCCTCAATGAAATGACACGAGTCAATTAAAATCAGATCAGACAAATCAGATATCAGGTCTCATTGGCTAGGATGAGGGCACGGCGCTAGAGAGCCCCTTTACCTGTTCACCTTGGTGAGCTGTTCACCCTGGTGAGGCTGTTCACCCTAGTGTGGCTGGGTAAAACAGACTTCATTTAACTGTGTGGTCGTGTGCGTGTGTGTGTGCGCACGCGTCAAACAGCGAATGAAGAGAGGGCCATTGAAGTGTTTTAGAGGACGATCCTTTATTTATGTACAGTGTGCTGCAGACAGGAGGCTAGCTCTGGTAGCTCTAGTAGCTCTGTTAGCTCTAGAAGCTGACGGTCTTAGCCGGCTTGGTCTCGTCCAGCTCCGCCTCCAGGTAGCGGAAGCGGCGGTGGCGCCGCAGAATCTCGATGGCGCGCTGCTCCACGGAGGACGCCGTGATGCCCAGGTCCTCCAGACCAGGCAGTCCGGGGAACTTCAGGTCCGTCGTGTGGAACTGAGAACACAGCGCTAGCCCTGTTAGCATCGGGAGGAACACTGCTGTAGGTAAGGGGCTAAAGCTATGTGGTCCGGAGACTAAGGGGATAAGGAGTGGACTAAGGGGCTGAGGTCTGGAGACTAAGGGGCTGAGGTCTAGAGACTAAGGGGCTGAGGTCTGGAGACTAAGGGGCTGAGGTCTGCTCACTAAGGGGCTGAGGTCTGGAGACTAAGGGGCTGAGGTCTGTTCACTAAGGGGCTGAGGTCTGGAGACTAAGGGGCTGAGGTCTGCTCACTAAGGGGCTGAGGTCTGTTCACTAAGGGGCTGAGGTCTGTTCACTAAGGGGCTGAGGTCTGCTCACTAAGGGGCTGAGGTCTGGAGACTAAGGGGCTGAGGTCTGCTCACTAAGGGGCTGAGGTCTGGAGACTAAGGGGCTGAGGGGCAGACTAAGGGGCTGAGGGGCAGACTAAGGGGTCTTACCCGGTCCACCTTGTCCGGGGTCGTCCACGGTTCAAATGGATTCATTGCAAAGAATTTAGCGACCAAGCTGAAAAACAGAGAGAGTTAATGGAGGAACATGAAGGATGTTTGCTATGATGAACTTGCAAACGTGTGTGTGTGTGTGTGTGTGTCTTACTGGTAGAGCGGGCGGGGCAGGGGGTAGGGCACGAAGGGCCGGTGGGCAACGGCGTAGATGTACTCCACCAGGTCATGGAGCATGTAGCGGTTTGGACTGCACAACAACACAACACAATCAGATAAGAACACAACACAACCAACACAACACAATCAGATCAGAACACAACAGAACCAGCACAACACAACACAACACAACCAACAAAACACAATCCGATTAGAACACAACACAACCAACACAGCAGAACCAACACAATCAGTTAGTGAGGGTTAAGGTACGCAACAGGTGACAGGGTGAGGGTTAATGTAACCTACAGGTGAGAGGGTGAGGGTTAAGGTAACCAACAGGTGACCGAGTGAGGGTTAAGGTTACCAACAGGTGACAGGGTGAGGGCTAAGGTAACCAACAGGTGACAGGGTGAGGGTGAAGGTAACCAACAGTTGACAGAGTGAGGGTTAAGGTAACCAACAGGTGACAGGGTGAGGGTGAAGGTAACCTACAGGTGACAGGGTGAGGGTTAAGGTTACCAACAGGTGACAGGGTGAGGGTGAAGGTAACCTACAGGTGACAGGGTGAGGGTGAAGGTAACCTACAGGTGACAGGGTAAGGGTAGGGTTAAGGTAACCAACAGGTGACAGGGTGAGGGTTAAGGTAACCAACATGTGACAGAGTGAGGGTTAAGGTAACCAACAGGTGACAGGGTGAGGGTGAAGGTAACCAACAGGTGACAGGGTGAGGGTTAAGGTGACAGGGTGAGGGTAGGGTTAAGGCAACCTACCCAACCAGTGCGTATGTCTTTCCGTTGGCCTCTGGGTCTTTGATGGCGTTGATGATCGCCTTGGCGACATCTACCACCTGGAGACAAATGCACCGGTTCTGGTTACCACCACGACAACAGAGATACACCTGCCTATCACCATGACAACAGAGCTAGACCTGGCTATGGGGTCGGTGGATGATTCCGGACTCACGTGGACAGGCTGCTTCTCCGTCTTCTTCCCCATGGCGATGAGCGGCACAGCGCTACCGAACCACCGCAAGTCTGGAGCAGACAACACAGCTCAGTACACACACACACACACACACACACACACACACACACACACACACACACACACACACACACACACACACACACACACACACACACACACACACACACACACACACACACACAGTCTCTCTTACTGGCGAAGTGGTTGAAGAAGCGGTCTTCCCGGCCAAACATCTCTGAGGGCTTCAGGATGACCGCGTCGGGGAACTCTTCTCTAACGGCCGCCTCGCCCACAGCCTGCCAACACGGGCACACAACTTTATTAGCAAATCCATTCAACCCAGGGACAGCCTAACCCAAGCCTGAGACGATCCAATCAAAGACCAGATACCTAGTCCTCAGGTTCCTAGAGGAGACGGGCCTACCTAGTTCGTAACAGAGGCCAACTAGTTGTAACAGAGGCCTACCTTGTTTCTCAGGTACTTGGAGGGGCTCCTGATGTCTGCGTTGAGGTGGGACATGTGGATCAACTTGCTGACGCCGGCCTCTCTGGCGGCCCGGGCGATCTGCTGGGGGATGCTGACGAACACGTCCTCAAAGCCGTAGTTACTGGAGGAAACACGTCACAGGTCAGAGGTCAGCTGGTGTAGGTCACAGGTCACCTGGTCAAGGTCACCTGGTATAGATAAGAGGTCACCTGGTCCAGATCAGCAGTCACCGGGTGTAGGTCAAAGGTCACCTGGTCTAGACCAGAGGTCATCTGGTCTAGGTCAGAGGTCACCTGGTCTAGGCCAGAGGTCACCTGGTCTAGGCCAGAGGTCACCTGGTCTAGGCCAGAGGTCACCTAGTGTGGGTCAGAGGTCACCTAGTGTGGGTCAGAGGTCACCTAGTGTGGGTCAGAGGTCAGCTGGTGGAGGTCAGTGGTCAGCTGGTGGAGGTCAGTGGTCAGGTTACCTGGTCTCCCATTCTCGGCCCACCAAATTAACGACCACGTTGGAGTGCTGCAGGGCCTGTTTGATAGAGTCTTTGTTCCTTGCGTCCCACTCCTAAACACAACCAGTGATATAGTAAAGAATAACACACAAAGGCCCCGTGTATACAAGTTATATATACTATTAAGGGAGTCATAAGGGAGTCATCATTTCAAGCTTCAGAATACTGCAGACTTTTGGTATCGTTTGGCCGCTGAATACGTTATTAAAAGCATTCTAAAAGGGATCAGAGTGCAGGGGTCAAGTGTTCCAACATCCCAATACAAAGCTAGCTTTGAAAATATCTTGGGCCAGCTCTCACGATTGTATTTGAGTCCTGATGAAAGGCGCTTTACAGATGTGTAATTAATTCATATCCATTATTATTATATATCTTAGTATAGTTGTAATATTGGAGTCCTTACCATGAAGATTATCTGCCCGAGGTCCCCCATTGGACGAAGGTACATGATGTCATACTGATCACAACGATGAGGAACCACAATCTGAGACCCCATACGCCCTGGAGAACGAACACACACACACACACGACATTAAGAGATGTACACCTCAGCAGGATACTCTGTTGCTCTGTTTAAGGCCGTCAACACGGAAAAGATTTTTTGGTGAAAACGTCATGTGCGTTTGGGCCGCACTTTTTTGGAACCAGGTACCAGGGTGAATAAGATAAAAATGTCCCTATGCGTTTTCGTGTGGACGCCTGATATGCAAACGGATTGCTCTCCAGCTTGTCAATCCGATTTTGTTTGATTTCTATTATTTGTGTAGCTTTTAATACAGCCCCTTGGTCAATTGTACATACAACTGTATATTGAAAAGTATTTGCTGCTCAACTACAAGGTTGAACAACAGCTTTCTCCGCCTCGACTGTATGTTTATATCCAGCACGCAGCAGGCTTGATGCGCATGCTCCGCCTCGTCTTCTTATTTTTTGGTGCAGAACCAGCGCCACACAGTGGCCTTGAATATGTACCACAGCGTTTCCTCAGCTAGATGCGTTTTGGCAAGGAGTCCATCTTTACAGAGATATTCCTGAAACGCTGCCACGGAAAACGGAGGGGAAAAGATTGTTTTCGCCGGAGTGGACGGGGCCTGAGATGCACAAAGAAGTGGCTCCTCCAGTTATGCTGACGGCAGAAGAGAACGTCCTAGGACTTTGGCTTTTTACTGGGGGTACCAATATAAACACCACCTTGTGGATGTTACCGCGACAACCAAATATAAACATCATCCTGAGGATGTTACCACGAGAACCAAATATAAACACCAGTAACAGACCCCACAAAGACCATCAAACAAATATTCTGATTGGCTGCCGCCCCCAGTTGGTCAGAGTTTTCTGATTGGCTGCCGCCCCAAGCTGTGTATTGATTGGCTGCCCACCCACGTACTGATTGGCAGCCCCCCCAGGTGTGTTCTGATTGGCTCACCCAGGCGGTTGACGACATAGCGGCCCAGGAAGCCGGTGGCGCCGAACACGGTGGCGGCGATTCCACTAGAGGAGGAGCGGCCGCCCTTCCCCCGCGGGACCACGGCCGCATGGAGCTTCCTGTGCTGCTGCTGCTGCAGCGCCGCCGCACAGCTCACACCTACACACAGGTAGCATGAGCATCACATATAACATGTTTATTCACACCTGCACAAACGTATTGCCATTATAACATCTGTGTTATGTGTTCAGATGCACCTGCGCACAGCATGTTAATAACACTTAATCATCTGCATAATGTGTTTGGTTGCACGTCCTGTTATTAGTAGCATTAAAACATCTGTTTTACAATGTGTTTGGTTGCACCTACCTGTGCATGTCAATGACATAAAAACACCTGCATACATATCTGTACAGTAAAAAAAGGTCTGTAATACAATGTTTGATTACTGCAAAGCAGGTTTAGTGTAGTGGTAGTTATTGTAAATTGATTGTTTGAATATGAGCACAGTGCATGCCCAAATTTAATTGTTCATCATCATTCTCATGATTTAATATCAATGTTTTGATGTAATGGGGAGAGGGACCCCCACTCTGCACCCTCCCCAGGGTTTCTTCCTTGCTAGTCAAGTAATCTTGATCCACGGGGGTCATAACGTGTGAAGGCCTTTAAGACTTACTGTGATTAACATGCACAGGTAGGTGCAACTAAACTAATTGTAATGCAGAAGTTTTAATGCTACTGATGACTACAGGAGGTGCAACCAAACGCATGATGCATATGTGTTGGTGTTATTAACATGCTGTGTGCAGGTGCATCTAAACACATTATAACACAGATGTTAAAATGCCATGTTAATTCTACCGGTGCATGTGGGGGTCGGGGTTTCCGACCCCCACATACACCCGTGTATAATCCTTTAACTTACTGCTATTAAGTTCTATACAAACACTACGCACTTGAAACATGTTATAGTAGCAAAGTAAATCACTGAACAACAAGACACTAACATGTGGTATATTTGGTTGATCCTCCTAAACAGTATTCTCTACAATTATCCCAATACATGTATTATGATATTGAATGTGCTATTAATGAGTACAACGTCAGTCTGCAGTGACAACATGAGCAAGACGTTGACGATGTCGATGTCGTAGATAACGTTTTTACAGAATAAGGTCTTATTTTATAGTTAAATGCTTTATTGATAATATTATGACTGACAGCAGTATTAGCAACCACGGCTAACATGGCTAACAAGGTCACATCAGAGCAGCGTGAAGTTGGAACACAGTCGGACTTCACCTTACAGTTAAACATTAACTCCAGCCCATCCTCCGGCCATATAATGCACGACTCTTAAAAATGAAGTGAAATTAAGACGGAAAATCTTACTTGAGATTTTGGGAAGGACAGAACGGCTAACCAGCACCACGGCCGCCATCTTTGCACTACGGTGTCCGGTATGGGACGCGCCGATTTCAGTGTGCGGAATGGAACGCACCCACTTGACCCTGTGCGGAATGAAAAAAGTTCATTTTTCCCAATATCGTGCAACCCCGTAGCTCAGCTAAGACTCCTGAGGTTTAATTAAGACCCATAAGGTTATATTAGGAACTAGAAGGTTATATTCGGACAGAATAGGTTATACTCAGGGTCCCATAAGGTTATATTAGGACCCAGAGGGTTCCACTAAGACTCCTGAGGGTTCATTAAGACCCAGGTGGTTATATTAGGAACCAGGTTATATTGGGATCGAATAGGTTATATTAAAACCCAGAAGGTTCCTGAAGGGTCGATCAGGACCCATAAGGCTATATTATGACCCAGACGGTTCTAGCAGGAGGCAGAAGTTCCCAGAACATTATATTAGGACCCAGAAGGTTATATTAAGACCCAGGAGGTTATATTAGGACCCAGAGGGTTTTTTATCAGGACCCAGAAGGTCCCATAAGGGTATATTAGGACCAGAAGGTTCTATCAGGACCCAGAGGTTTCTATTAGGACCCAGAAGGTTCTATCAGGACCCAAAGGGTTATATCGGGACCCAGAGGGTTAATTATATCAGGACCCAGAGGGCTCTATTAGGACCCAGAGGGTTATATCGGGACCCAGAGGGTTAATTATATCAGGACCCAGAAGGTTCCACTGGACTGGGGTGGAGGAGGTGTCAGCACTAAGACTCCGGCTGCCATGACTTCCCAACAACGTCCTTACGATGCTTTATTGATGACATACAGGGAGCAGACATACGGGACAGGTTTACATTTTATTTAAGCGCGCGCGCGCGCACACACACACACACACACACACACACACACACACACACACACACACACACACACACACACACACACACACACACACACACACACACACACACACACACACACACACACACACACACACACACACACACACACACACACACACACATCAGTAGTTGAAGTGTTTGCGGTTCTCCTCCCGGAGCTTCTGGATCTCCTCCAGCAGCGAGTCGTTTGGGGAGTACTTCTCTATGAGGCCGTGGATCTCCTTCTGTAGACACAACACACACAAAAACACACAGTCAGCCCAAGCTGCTCCTCTGAGGCGCAGCCTGACAGCCTCCAGGCCAGGTCTCATGCCATTTCACCTGCTGTCGTTTCATATTTGGCTGTTTTAATGGGGATGAGGTTGTGGGGTATGGTGTGGTCGATGGTGATGGGGTTGTGGGGTAGGGGTTAGGGTGGTGGTTGTCATGGTGATGGGGTTGTGGGGTAGGGGTTAGAGTGGTGGTTGTCATGGTGATGTGGTTGTGGGGTAGGAGTGGTGGTTGTGGTGGTTGTCATAGTGATAGGGTTGTTGGATATGGGTTAGAGTGGTGATGTGGTTGTGGGATATGGGTTAGAGTTGTGGTTGTCATGGTGATTTGGTTGTGGGGTAGGAGTGGTGGTTGTGTTGGTTGTCATGGTGATCTGGATCTTGGGTAGGATATAGGGTAGTGGTTGTCATGGTGATGGGGTTGTAGGGTAGGGGTTAGAGTGGTGGTTGTCATGGTGATGGGGTTGTGGGGTAGGGATGGGGTGGTGGTTGTCATGGTATTGGGATGCCTCTCACCAGTTGGATGTAGAACTGTCGGATCATCTCCACCTGGAGGTTTACGATGTCGCGATGGCAGGTGTCCCTGGAGACAAACCAGTGATGTCACTTCCTCCCACATGAGGTCACACCCTCCCACACGAGTCACTAATGACGTCACATCGGGCTGTTTCATTGACATTACATTCAGGGTATTTAGCAGACTTCCTACAGCGACTTACAATAAGTAAAAGAAAAAGAAAAGAAAGAGAAACAACAATATATCTCTGTCGGTAAAGTCAGGATGTTCATAGAACAAAGTGCCAAGCCCTAACAATCACTAGGTTAACCCATTCCCCGTACGAAAACGAAGATAGGTAGGATAAGATGCTACATAACTAAGTGCTATAACTAAAAACCACATACAGTAAGTGCATACATTAAGAACCAGGACGTTCCCCCCCCGTACATTTCACCCTCACGAGGTGCACTAAACGTTCTGACCCCGGTTTAAAAACACATTTTGCTGCTTTGAGGTACCCTAGTATCTTGGCACTCAGGTTTTGGGACCCTAACTACGTCCGACGAAGGGGAAGGAGCTTGGAACAAACAACATGTTGCTCGAGCTAATAGCCAGTACCTTATATCTCAGGTTCGTGGTGATCATTTCTGGATGAAGTGTGTCTGAACAATGCGCTGTAGGGAGTCGCGCCCCCTGACACTAGCCCCTCCAGCGGGCCGCCACGCTGTCACAGCTCTAGCTGGCGCCTGAGAGGAACGCCAGCAACCTACAGGACCCGCACTGGAGGGAGGGGGGGGGGGGACTGGTCTTAATGGTGGGCTTGTGATGGTAGATGCGTTTGATTCCCGTATGGCTGGTTCAGCAGCTACACGTCTGCACCCGTTTGCCCCATCAGTTCGTCGCAGACAAATTTGCGAGTT
>OLKM01000081.1:596358-612535 GCA_900291075.1 Melanogrammus aeglefinus
ATGTATTATGATATTGAATGTGCTATTAATGAGTACAACGTCAGTCTGCAGTGACAACATGAGCAAGACGTTGACGATGTCGATGTCGTAGATAACGTTTTTACAGAATAAGGTCTTATTTTATAGTTAAATGCTTTATTGATAATATTATGACTGACAGCAGTATTAGCAACCACGGCTAACATGGCTAACAAGGTCACATCAGAGCAGCGTGAAGTTGGAACACAGTCGGACTTCACCTTACAGTTAAACATTAACTCCAGCCCATCCTCCGGCCATATAATGCACGACTCTTAAAAATGAAGTGAAATTAAGACGGAAAATCTTACTTGAGATTTTGGGAAGGACAGAACGGCTAACCAGCACCACGGCCGCCATCTTTGCACTACGGTGTCCGGTATGGGACGCGCCGATTTCAGTGTGCGGAATGGAACGCACCCACTTGACTCTGTGCGGAATGAAAAAAGTTCATTTTTCCCCAATATCGTGCAACCCCGTAGCTCAGCTAAGACTCCTGAGGTTTAATTAAGACCCATAAGGTTATATTAGGGACTAGAAGGTTATATTCGGACAGAATAGGTTATACTCAGGGTCCCATAAGGTTATATTAGGACCCAGAGGGTTCCACTAAGACTCCTGAGGGTTCATTAAGACCCAGGTGGTTATATTAGGAACCAGGTTATATTGGGATCGAATAGGTTATATTAAAACCCAGAAGGTTCCTGAAGGGTCGATTAGGACCCATAAGGCTATATTATGACCCAGACGGTTCTAGCAGGAGGCAGAAGTTCCCAGAACATTATATTAGGACCCAGAAGGTTATATTAAGACCCAGGAGGTTATATTAGGACCCAGAGGGTTTTTTATCAGGACCCAGAAGGTCCCATAAGGGTATATTAGGACCAGAAGGTTCTATCAGGACCCAGCGGTTTCTATTAGGACCCAGAAGGTTCTATCAGGACCCAAAGGGTTATATCGGGACCCAGAGGGTTAATTATATCAGGACCCAGAGGGCTCTATTAGGACCCAGAGGGTTATATCGGGACCCAGAGGGTTAATTATATCAGGACCCAGAAGGTTCCACTGGACTGGGGTGGAGGAGGTGTCAGCACTAAGACTCCGGCTGCCATGACTTCCCAACAACGTCCTTACGATGCTTTATTGATGACATACAGGGAGCAGACATACGGGACAGGTTTACATTTTATTTAAGCGCGCGCGCGCACACACACACGCGCGCACGCACACACACACACACACACACACACACACACACACACACACACACACACACACACACACACACACACACACACACACACACACACACACACATCAGTAGTTGAAGTGTTTGCGGTTCTCCTCCCGGAGCTTCTGGATCTCCTCCAGCAGCGAGTCGTTTGGGGAGTACTTCTCTATGAGGCCGTGGATCTCCTTCTGTAGACACAACACACACAAAAACACACAGTCAGCCCAAGCTGCTCCTCTGAGGCGCAGCCTGACAGCCTCCAGGCCAGGTCTCATGCCATTTCACCTGCTGTCGTTTCATATTTGGCTGTTTTCATGGGGATGAGGTTGTGGGGTATGGGTGGTGGTGGCTGTGATGTGGTTGTGGAGTAGGTGTTAGGGTGGTGGTTGTCATGGTGATGGGGTTGTGGGGTAGGTGTTAGAGTGGTGGTTGTCATGGTGATGGGGTTGTGGGGTAGGGGTTAGGGTGGTGGTTGTCATGGTGATGGGGTTGTGGGGTAGGGGTTAGGGTCGTGGTTGTCATGATGATGGGGTTATGGAAAGGGGTTAGAGTGGTGGTTGTCATGGTGATGTGGTTGTGGGGTAGGAGTGGTGGTTGTGGTGGTTGTCATAGTGATAGGGTTGTTGGATATGGGTTAGAGTGGTGGATGTGGTTGTGGGATATGGGTTTAGAGTTGTGGTTGTCATTGGTGATTTTGGTTGTGGGTAGGAGTGGTGGTTGTTGTTGGTTGTCATGTGTGATCTGGATTCTGGGTAGGATATAGGGTAGTGGTTGTCATGGTGATGGGGTTGTAAGGGGTAGGGGTTAGAAGTGGTGGTTGTCATGGTGAGATGGGTTGTGGGGGTAGGGATGGGGTGGTGGTTGTCATGGTATCTGGGATGCCTCTCACCAGTTTGGATGGTAGAAACTGTCGGATCATCTCCAACCTGGAGGTTTACGATGTCGCGGATGGCAGGTGTCCCTGGAGAACAAACCAGTGATGTCACTTCCTCCCACATGATGGGTCACCACCCCCCACACGAGTCACTAATGACGTCACATCGGGCTGTTTCAATTGACATTACATTCAGGGTATTTAGCAGACTTCCTACAGCGACTTACAAATAAGTAAAGAAAAAGAAAAGGAAAGAGAAACAAAACAATATATCTCTGTCGGTAAAGTCAGGATGTTCATAGAACAAAGTGCCAAGCCCTAACAATCACTAGGTTAACCCATTCCCCGTACGAAAACGAAGATAGGTAGGATAAGATGCTACATAACTAAGTGCTATAAATAAAAACCACATACAGTAAGTGCATACATTAAGAACCAGGACGTTCCCCCCCCGTACATTTCACCCTCACAGAGGGTGCCACTAAACGTCTACCCGCGGTTTAAACACGGTGACCCATATTGCACTGTGATTTGGGACCCTAACTCCGACGAGTGAAGGAGCTGGAAAAACAACATGTTGGCCAGTAGGACCAGTACCTGAACTCCTCCAGGGTGTCGTGGATCATTTTCTGGATGAAGTGGGTCTGCAGGGCGCTGAGGGGGGCGCCCCCCTGGGCACACACCCCCTCCAGCTGGGCCGCCACGCTGGACGACAGCTCTGCTGCGCCTGGAGAAACGCCGCAACGCTCAGAGACCCGCACTGGGGGGGGGGGGGGGGGGACTGGTCTTAATGGTGGGCTGTGGTATGGGTTTGATTCCCGTATGGCTGGTTCAGACTACACGATTTCACCCCGATTTTGCCCCGATTCGTTCGTCGCAGACAAATTTGCGAGTTTGAAAGGTCGGTGACGAGACGAGGTCTTGTAATGTGACATGCTTGCGATCTGCAATGCATTCGTCTGCGACGTTCGAAAACCCCACGAAGAATTTTTTGGGGAATCGCATGACGTATCCATTGGTGACATGAAGGAACCCCGCCCCCAGTTGCGTGAGGGAACCCCATGAACAGCTGGAGCTCAGTCACAGTGTTTACCAACTGACTTCACTGAACTACGTTGAGTACACAGTATGGAACATGGAACAACATAATGGAGATAACTTTGGTTGAAATGTGGCAGCAACGTCTCTGTATTTACTTGTCCACAAAGGAGTTTCACGATAGGGTGAAGGGATACAAGCTCAAACCGCCAGCATAATGCCTAGTGCTAGGTACTCGGGATCCATTGTTGACACTCTGTTGCTAGGCTACGTTGTTGCTGCGGGTACTTTGTATCGCTCATGTCACGCGCAACGCAACTACTGGGAGGAGTTGCTGCATTGAGCAGATATAAAAACTACTGGAACCTTTATAACAAAAATGTAAAAATCATTTATGTAAGTTCTAAACTTTAGATTTTCTAAATATCTTGCAAACGTGAATGATACAAAGTAGAGGGCATCGCACCCTCGAATCTTGTAGTGTGGCCAGTCTTCCGACGAGACAAGGCCCGATTCCCTGGCTCTGTGATCGTATAGTGTGACATGTTAAATCGTGGAGGAATATCTGAGAATTGTGTAGTCTGAACCAATATTTAAAGGTGACATATTACACCACCAGGTGTGAGCGTGATTAGCTGTTACAAGCCGTTTTGAAAATCAGCCTCTTCTGACATCACAAGTGGGCGTGTCCACCTAGATGTGTGACGGATAGATGAGCAACGTTTGCTACAGTCCACTGGTGGCCCTTTCACACCGCCACAAAATCGGAGCCCGTTCCGGGCCGGTTCGGAGCTAGAGCCAGGGTTTTGGTTTCACACCGCCAAAGAACCGGCTCCGGCCCCTAAAAACCGGTTCAACTCAAGCCCCAGTTGTGAGCTGGGCTAGAACGGGAACCGCTTTACGCCAGGGGCAGGGGGCGGGGTTATCCTTACCGTCATAAACAGGAAGACAAACGAAGACCGGCATTTTTAAAAATACTGAATGGACATTATCACAGATTCGGTGGATCTGTTGTGTTTGGTTGCCTAAGTAGGCACCCAAATCAAGGAGAAAAACTTGAACAGCTGCCGCGTATTCCACCATTGTTGTGTTTGAAACTGTGAGGGTTGCCGGTAAAAGCGGAGACGTATGCAGACGTTTGAAGTGCGTCATGACGTTGCTCTCGCCGGCTCCATGGCTGGCTCTCGCCGGTGTGAAACCAACCGGTTCGTAACTGGGATAAGGCTGGAACCAGTTTGGAACTGGCCCTAGCACCAGCCCGGAACTGGCTCTCGGTTCTTTTTGGTGTGAAAGCCCCATGGGTAGGCTGGTAGACTGATCTATCCAGCACACACCTAGCAACATCTAGATGACATCACACACTTGTGATGTCATAAGAGGCAGATTTTCAAAACTACTTATAATGGCTAATCACACTCACACCTGGTGGTATAAAATATGGGACACCTCGCACGTTGAGGTGTATCAAGACGTTCTGCACTGCTCAGTAGATCGCTAGAGTGGGATGTTTCAGGCGAGGCAGCTGTTCTACTGTCACCTGGAGCTGTGGTGGGCGTGGCTGCCTTGTGGGAGGAGCCAGCTCCAAGCAGAGCTGAGAGGCTATCGGTTCTCCGCAGGCTGGGCTCTGGGGTGTAGAAGGTGGGGGCTGGTTGGCTCTGATTGACTTGCAGTGATGCGGTCGGCATCGTCTGCCCGGCCTCTGGACTGCTGCTGCTGCTGCTGAGGTTCTGCAACAAAAGAACGAGCACCACCTCATCAGTCTACCTGCTCCTGTTTCCTTAGCGGCGGATCATCACCAGACTATGAAGAACGCCACGGCGGAACCACGACGATGTCAAAAACAAACACCGCCTCATTGGGAAAGTTCATCTCATCTACGGATGCTAGTGATGCTGGTGAATCTGGTGATGCTAATGATGCTAATGATGTTAGTGACGCTAACGATGCTGAGGATGCTAGTGATGCTAGTATTGCAAGTGACGCTAATGATTCTGAGGATGCTAGTGGTGCTAGTGATGCTAGTGATGCTGGTGAGGCTGGAGTTGGGATCCACTGGTCACCTGTTGGGGGTCGACTGTCTGGCCTGGGGAGGGTGGCGTCTCCTCCTCTCTGATTGGTGGAGGGGTCTTGAAGAAGGACAGTGGGCTGAAGCAGCGGTTCCCAGGGGTGCCCAGAGGTGTCTTGCGGGGGGGAAGGCCAGAGGAGGAGTCTGGAACAGAGAGGACTGTCAATCCACATGGAGATACACCCGTCTTCATAGGTCAGCAGACCTTCCTCAAGCTCTTATTCTACTTGATCTTTCTCTGTTCCCAAACTGAAACTCTCAACAAGAAGAGGAAGCAAAAGTCCAACCAAACATAGGACCCCAAAATCAAGAGAGATAGATAGCCCTTAAGTTACCTGACTGATGTAAGGTCTAGCCTACTTCTTGTTTACATACTGTAGTTTGACTGTAATGTCCACTCTACTTCCTGTGTTTCTAGCATCGGGGCTACTTAGGACTACTTCCTGTCTACTTCCTGTATTTCCAGCATCAGGGTTGAACCACTTCCTGTGTACTTCCTATAGCTCTAGCGTGAGGGCTAGTCTACTTCCTGTGTACTTCATTTACTTGTAGCATTAGGGCTTGTCTACTTCCTGTAGTTCTAGCATCAGGGCTAGACCACCTCCTGTGTACTTCCTGTAGTTCTAGTCTAAGGGCTTGTCTACTTCCTTCTGTGTTACCGTCTCTGAGGGGAGAGAAGACGTCCAGACTGCTTCGGCCTCTGATTGGCTGCGATTCCCCGTCTCTTGGAAACATCTCACCACCTGTTGCTATGGAGACAAAAACATCCAATAAGGGAGCGCGATGTCGTTGTACATCCAAGCTTTCCAGGAGGAAGTAGAACAAGACCGTTTCTCCTGGCAACCAGAGCTGGTAATCAGAGTCTGGAAATACCAACGCTGGCGTAAACATGTATCAAGAACTCCAGGAGAACCAGACGAAAATGTGACCTGGTCTCTAGAACACGAGAAGAACCAGACTAACATGTGACCTGGTCTCTAGAAAACGAGGAGAACCAGACTAACATGTGACCTGGTCATAGAACACCAAACTAACATGTGACCTGGGGCCTCATGTACAAAGACTTGCGTGGATTTCTGAGTAAAACTTTGCGGACGCCAAAATTTGGAAAGCTGCTGCGCACAAATAAATCCGGATGTATCAATCCTTGCGTAAGCACGATTTCACGCAGATTCTCTTTGTACATCCCAATTAACGTGAAATTGTGCGCACGTGCACGAGCCCGACTCTCCGCCCAGTCTCCTCCCTCATTTAATATGCTAATTAGTATAAACAGGCCTGCAGTAGTGCGCTTGTTAGGAGAAAGGAGATAATGGATAAAGCAAGAAAGAAGAACTTTAGCGAATGCGAGGTGGAGGTGCTGATTTCGGAGGTAGAGGCCAGAAATAAAATCTTGTTTGGCTCTCTTTCCTCCGGAATCAGCACTAAAACAAAAAAACTGGCGTGGGAATCGGTAGCAAAATCTGTTAATGAGGTTGGGGCGGAAAGCCGAACTGTGGCGGATATAAAAAAAAAGTGGTCGGACATAAAAGTTGATGTCAAAAAAAAGGTCTCTGCCCACCGGAGAAGCGTGGGTCAGACGGGCAGCGGAGCCGGAGTCGGGGAGCTCGCCCTATTCGAGCAGAGGGTGGCCGCAGTGCTGGGGGATCGGCTCCTTTTTGGCGTGGTCCCGCCAGCCGAAGGGGATTCCGACTTGGCCCAGGATCTCACGGAAGGTACAATTGTTTTCATATATTTGAAGAACTTTTATACCTGCTAGTATAGGCCCTAGCCTGCATTTCCGTATACATGATTAATGTTTAGCCAGCAATAAAACGCGTTCTCCTCAATGTGATTGTAATTTATATACATTCTTTAATCACAGACAGCCAAGGACCAAGTGGCGCACAGCTGATGGTGCCAGAGGAAGACCCCCAGCCAGGCGTGTCCGGCGTCTCCGTCTCCACTGCCCATTGCCCCCCTTCTGCTGCCAGTGGGAAAGGCCGGGTTTTAACTCGCGCTGTGCTGGACTCGCAGGAGGAGATCGTTAAGGGAATTCAGGAGATGAATTCGAACCTCAAAGAAATAACGGAGGCCTTACAAGCAATTAGTCTCACATTAAAAGAACTAGTTAAAAAATGAATGTTGTCTCCGTTTACCTTTTTTATATTCTGCCTATTAACTGCTGCCGGATTCGAATGGCCTCTACATTGGGCTGCGCATTGTTTGGTCCAGGGTCTGGGTCTTCTGGGAGGTCCATTACCTCGCGTAATGGCACGCCGTGCCTGTGCGCAACATTGTGCAGAACCCCACATGCCTGCACAATGCGGCACACCTTTTCAGGGTGATAGAGCAGCATTCCCCCGCTCCGGTCAAGGCAGCGCCACCGGCTCTTCAGCTGCCCTATCGCTCTTTCCACGACTGTCCGAGTGCGTGCATGGATATCATTATATCTCTGGCTCTCGGACAGTCTGTGGGTTGGCGAGAGGGGGTTAACAGCCATGGCCGTAAGGCGTAACCGCTGTCTCCTTAGGAGTAATAGGTACAATTACAGCATAGGCTACCCAACATGTCTAGATTTCAGTAAATTCACTTTAAAGTGTTTTAAATTGCTTACCAATTAGCCACCCATCACACACTCTTCCAGCCTCCAACCTATTCCCAACCGAGCTGTTTCTCAGGACGAATGAATCATGGGTTGACCCAGGCCACCTTGCCACGATATTCGTAAGGCGCATTTGGGCATCACAGATTATTTGCACGTTTAAGGAATGGAAGTGTTTCCTATTGACGTACTCATATTCCCCTTCAGATGGCGCCTTTATTGCAATGTGTGTGCAGTCGATCGCTCCGATTACATTGGGAAAACCGGCTATCGCTGCAAATTGCGCTTTGATGTTTGCTTGGTTTACTGCATCATATGGAAACCGTATATACCTGGCTGAGATGCGGATGATCCCGTTTAAAACAGGCGGAATGGCGCGGCTCAGAGCTCCCTGACTCATTCCTGACCGGTCAGCCAATTCCCTCTGGAATGATCCTGTTGCTAGAAAACCAAGCGTAGTCAGGACTTGTATTGGAACTGGCAATGCGTGACTCCTCGCCGTCTGCCTCTCCAAACCCGGGCTCAACTCAGTACATAGTTCCAAGAGGATAGCTCTTGGAAATCTGAATCGGCTGATAAGCCAGTCATCATCATGAGCCAAAAAATCGTAATAATCACGGAACACTCGTTCATTTCGAATGTGACCATTCGCAATATCTTCTAATAAGGCCAACACTGCCATTGTCAACCTATCGATTATTGCCACATTTTGCACCTGCTTTTATATTCTCATTTAATTTGATGCATGTTGACGATAGGTTGTTCCCATACACCCAAGGTGTCAATAATATACACATAATTCGAAATTGGCCGACTGGTTTATTGATGGATTGATTTTAAGTAACAATCTTGCGCTTAATCCACTCAGCATCATATAATAATATTGCAGTCAAGAATTTCACAACAAATGTGTGAAGAGAGATCATATGTCATGCGTGGTCCGGAAAATATGTAACGTTTAATAAACAAGCCATCACTGAAAATAATATTGCTGGGGGTTCCTTTTAATTTCCTTTTCATTCCAATATTGACAATTTAGTTTTATGGGTCTGTTTAAGTTTAGCCTAACAACAGTGTCACATTATGCGTCTCGACAACAATAACGCATTATTGAAGTGCATTTAAGATCACGCATCCCGATGTTCAAATCCACTTTGAACTCGCCTCATATTGCAATATTACTTCTTGACTCGTGATCGCGTAGGCCTCATGTTGTTGCGCTGATTTGCCTCTATGTGCCGCCAACTGACAATGCAGCAGAAATGTGCGTAAGCCAGGCATTTAGTTTGCGTGGAGAACCGCACTTTCTCACGTCAAGTCAGTCTTCGTACATCCGAACGTTTGCGTGAGAAGTTGCTTACGCAGCTTTTTTGTGCGTAAGCAAGCTTTGTACATGAGGCCCCTGGTCTCTAGAACACCAAGAGAACCAGGCTAACATGTGACCTGGTCCCTTGAACACCAGACTAACATGTGTCCTGGTCATAGAACACCAGACTGACATGTGACCTGGTCTTTAGAACCCGTAACATATGAGATAAGGTGTAGTAAGGCTAGTACAGATGCTACGGAATTGATTACCTTCACGGACAGGAGAGAACATGTCCATACTGCTGCGGCCAACGCTGGTGAATTTCCCGAGAGCAGTAATAGGTTCAGACCTGCTCTCCACACTCACCCCCCCTGCTGGACAAAACAGAGTTACTACAGCTCATTATTCACAGCATGAAGTGATTCTTAACTACAGCAGCTTTAAGTGAGGCCTACCTACAGCAGCTTTAAGTGAGGCCTACCTCTACCCCTACCTCCTGTCTCTAGAACCCCTAACTTGTCAGATAAGGTGGAGGGAGGATAGGAGGATACTAGGGAATCGGCTACCTTCGTGGACAGGAGAGAACATGTCCAGACTGTTGCGGCCAACGCTGTTGTTGAATTTCCCGAGCGCACCGAGAGGTTCCGACTGGCCCTCGGCGAACTCGCCCCCTGCTGGACACGACACAACAGTACAGTCATCACAGACCTTAAACGATCTGCTGGTGTAGAACATGGTCCATCATGTGGATGCAAGGTTGGTCCACACGGTCCATCATTTACCTCCAATGTTTATACATCGGGCGTAACTTATTATCCACATCTTTTTATTGAGATTATGAACGTTCGATTTGGCTGCAGTGATACTGTAGGATTTTAAAAGACTACAACATCAACTCAGTCCTACTGGGCACGATGGAGAAGTCTGAAACCGGACTAATGAGTGCCTGTACCGACTTTTCTGTGATTTTCCCCTTAAACAGAGTTGACGTGGCAGACAACATGTCAACCGGCTGTGAAGCACTCTGCTCCTCTATCAGAGGTGGATTGAGCGTGACTACTCGCACACCAGGCAAACACACAAATGTAACATGGACTACAAGTCGGTATTGGAAGACAGAACGAACCAGAGTTCTGCTCCCCACTGTGGGGGGCGGGGCTAAGGTAGGCGGAGCCATGCCTTGGGGCGGAGTCAGACAGGCCACTCTGCAGTTTGCTGGAGATTCTTTTACTGCCTGGTCCCGTGGAGGACTGGAGAGAGAACAGCGTTACATCAGATACATAGAGTATTATACTACCTCTGTATCATATTATAGACTATTATAGACTATATTATGGGATGGTACATCAACAGGGTATATTATGGGATGGTACCTCAACATGGTGTATTATGGGATGGTATCCTCAACATGGTGTATTATGGGATGGTATCCTCAACATGGTGTATTATGGGATGGTACCTCAAGATGGTGTATTATGGAATTGTACATCAACATGGTATATTATGGGATGGTACCCCAACATGGTGTATTATGGGATGGTACCTCAACATGGTGTATTATGGGATGGTATCCTCAACATGGTGTATTATGGGATGGTACCTCAAGATGGTGTATTATGGAATTGTACATCAACATGGTATATTATGGGATGGTACCCCAACATGGTGTATTATGGGATGGTACCTCAACATGAAGTATTATGGGATGGTACCTCAACATGGTGTATTATGAGACGGTACCTCCACATGGTGTATTATGGGCTGGTAACTCAACATGGTGTATTATGGGATGGTACCTCAACATGGTGTATTATGGGCTGGTACCTCAACATGAAGTATTATGGGATGGTACCTCAACATGGTGTATTATGAGACGGTACCTCCACATGGTGTATTATGGGCTGGTACCTCAACATGGTGTATTATGGGATGGTACCTCAACATGGTGTATTATGAGACGGTACCTCCACATGGTGTATTATGGGATGGTACCTTGGGCTGCTTGCTGCTGGAGCTCTGGTAGCGCAGGCAGGTGACGGAGGTCTTGTGAGCCGGGGTGACGCGGGTGGGGGTGCTGGGGTTCCTCAGGTCGTAGTGGTAGATTTTGCCCTGGGTGGATCCCACCACCACCCCCAGGCCGTCAGGGGAGAAGTCCACCGCCGTCAGGGGGGCCTCTGCCCTGATCACCCGTAGGACGCTGGGACACACACACACACACACACACACACACACACACACACACACACACACACACACACACACACACACACACACACACACACACACACACACACACACACACACACACACACACACACACACACACACACACACACACACACACACACACAATCTTACAGTCTCATATCTTATATCTTCTTCAACAGCGATGAAATCCTATACCTCAAATCCTATCGTATCTTTTATAATATCTTATTGTATCTTATAGCTTATGTCATATGTTATATTATCATATCATATCTTCGGTAATATCCTGTTGTATCTCCTACAGCATCATATCTGATGGTATCCGATTCACCAAGGGACGACCATTCTGGTTTTACGATAGTGCTGGTTTATGGCAGTTACGTTCTGAACTCATGCTGGAGTAACAGCATGAGTTCTATTGAAGTGGAGAGTAAAGCCCACTCGACCCATCTCCGTCTCTTGTCTCGTCATTTACCGCACTCCACAATGGTATCTTAACATATCTGATGGTATCTGATGGTATTTCATTATATCTGATGGTGTCTGATCATATCTGATGGTATTTCATTATATCTGATGGTGTCTGATCATATCTGATGGTATTTCATTATATCTGATGGTGTCTGATCATATCTGATGGTATTTCATTATATCTGATGGTGTCTGATCATATCTGATGGTATTTCATTATATCTGATGGTGTCTGATCATATCTGATGGTACTAGATGGTATCTTATTATATCTCATGTATCTCTGGGTATTTGGGGGGTGAGGAACCTACATCTTGCTGGACGTGTCGTAGCAGATGATCTTCTTGTCGAGGCCGGCGGAGATGAAGAGCAAGTCGCTGGCGGGGGAGAAGGCCAGGCCGGAGCCGGGGGCCTTGTGCGCGCCGTCAAACACGTGCAGCTCCTTCTGGGTGTTGGAGTCCCAGAGCGCCACCGTGCCGCCGTCCGACACGCTGCCTAGCAGGGAGCGCTTCAGCGGGCACAGCCGCAGATCGTGGATGGGCTGGAGGAGACACAGAGCCCGGGTTACAGAGAGAAATACAACTACCACGTTACCAGGAGAACTACAACTACCAGGTCACCTTGGGTGACCAGGAGAACTACAACTACCACGCCACTGTTGGTTACCAAGAGAACTACAGCTACCAAGTCACCTATGGTTACCAAGAGAACAAGAACTACAACAACCAGGTCATCTTGGGTTATGTGGAGAACTACAACTACCACAACACCCATAGGGTAAGTATATAAAATGTAACACATTGACATTTAGAAAAGTTTTTTATAAGTTTGGGAAAAGTAAGTATCTCTTTGGACATGCAGGAAGTGGCTTTAAGGGTGTACAGGAATTGTGTGGCGAGGGCCCTCACCTGATTGGCCCCGTGGCCGAAGGGCTTGCTGGAGAGGTTGGTGGTGAGGCCGTGGAGGATGAGGTCACCGCTGGTGGAGCCCGACGCCACGCAGGTGTCGTTAGCGTTGAAGGAGACGCAGGTCACCTCCTCCTTATGGTCCTGAGAGAGAGAGAGAGAGAGAGAGAGAGAGAGAGTTATAAACATCATATAAATACTATTATATACAGTACTTTTTTGTATTATCGTTATTATTATATATGTTATGAATACTTTTATAACATACATTGTATAAATACTTATCCATTATATAAAAACTATTATTATATTCTTTTTATATTGAAAATTATTATCTTAATTATATTAATACTCAGATGGTTTGGGCTTGTTAGGTAACTAGTCTGGGCTTGTTAGGGAATTACCACGGGTGAGTTATTGAACTGGGCTTGTTAGGGAACTTGTTAGGATGAGTAAGAGTTAGTTGGGTGAATAGTTTTGGCTTTTGAGGGAGCAAATCAGGGTTAGTTAGGGAGAGTTAGGGGGGTAGATAGGCTTTTTCTCGTTAATGATTGTGCCTTAAGCAACAATATATTAAAAATTACGCTGAATCATGACACAGTGACCAAAAACATTTCCAGAAGACCTGGAATGGTACTATTTCCATATAGTCCACAATCCTGCATCAACATTTTAAATGTTTTTTTGGTTGTTATATTTGCAACATGGGCTTACAAATTATAATTAGCCTACATATGTCCCATCTTAAAACACCATTTTCAGAAACTCATTCAAAAACATATTTGCACTGTACTAAATGACTTCATTATTATGCAAGTGTCCAGCGCTATAGATGCCTGCCGTTGACGGACAGTTAAGCTGATGAATGGCAGAGGCTCTGGGGTCCCACCCAGTGGCGTGAATAATACACAACCCACGGGTGGAGGGGGTTGGTGGTGGAGGGCTGGTTGGTGGATGGTGGTGGGGAAGGTGGAGGAGGGGACAAACCTTCAGGCAGCGGTGGAGCCTCCTGCTCTTCAGGGTCCCACAGGTTGACCGTGTGGTCCAGACCGCCGCTCAGCAGGTACTGGAGGAGGAGCTGAGGCACACGCGCGTCTGCCGTTTCTGGAACACAAAAGGAGTCGCGAGGACGGAGTCTAGCACAGACACCCTGGGAGGGGATGGTTCACCTCTGGGGGGATGAGGCGTCCTGGTTCTCTACACACCCCTGGGTCTCTACACCCGGGTTCTCCCTCTCTTCAGCACAGAAGTATGAATCAACCTCTAGACTAGTAGACTAATAAATGCTTACTGCAGTACTGAGAGACAGACGTGTAGATAACGAAACGTGAACAGTTGGATTGAATCAGTGTTGGAACTACTACTGCAGTATTTTAACGTGTTAAAGTTAGTAGAACATTAAGAGAATTGTACTATGGACATCATTTTTACATATCTCAGACCTGTTCCAATTAGTATCTCACATTCACCAGTCATTTACACATTCATTAACCCATTTACACCCATGTCAGCGACAGCCAGCTCTTTAAGGGCTAGGTGTCTTACTCAGGTACCCTTAAACAGTAAACACACGGTACAGGTGTGTGAAACGGACTTGGGCACGGTACAGATGGCCCAGTGTGAGTGCGCCCTTGGTGAGGGGGAGCTACCAAGGATCGAACCACCAGGCTCTACCTCGTGAGCCCCTGCCGTTCCCACTATCCCCAGGATTAGATGATGTACTTACCCCTTCGGCCAGCTCAATTACAGGGACAGGAGACGCCTTGAGGCTGGACACCACCAGCTTGTCTCCCACGCTGCTGGCACTGACCAGATACTGGTCTGGACATAGGTCAAGGCTAACAGTCTAGAACTTGTGGACTTAAAGGAGTGTAGGAAAGATATAGTAGCTACATTTTAAATGCTATGTTCTGGCATACCAGCCCTTGCATGACACAAATTAGATCAGCTCCTTTCTGACCTGGGCATTTCTTCCCTGATTGGTTCTAGGAATCGATATAGGTTTCTAAATATTAGATCTAGATTCTCTTCTGCTCTTTCCTGCTTTCTCTATTTACGACTCTCAAATCATACCGACCGCTCCTTTAAGAGTGATCATCCTGACCAATGATTTAATAAACACGTGTTTTTTCTGAGTATATTAATTCAAGCTCACCGAGGCTGTTCAAAGCCTGGATGTTTCTACATACATGCTCAAGGATACCTACAGGTAGACAACAATGGGGTTTTTGAACACAGCACCTACCCTAACCACCCCTGTGTCCGGCCCCCCATGTTGCAGACTCAAGCAGTCCAAAACTATCAGTGTCTGTGGTCCATTTAGGGACTGATAATCAAACATTTGAATCTGCTACCTGCTTCTACTTGCTAGGACTTTAGATTTTAATTATTTAACAGCTAAACAAGTTTCAAAAAGAGATTCAAGTCCACATAGGGTTTGGGGCTTTGAAATCGTAGGCACTTATTGTATGTCCTGGTACTTAAAACAGTACTTATGCCCCTTTTCCACTGCACGTTTTCGCAACGGTACGACACGGCTCTGCACGACTCTACCCTGATTTGAGAGCTTTTCCACTGCGGGTTGGAGGCGGGACCCGTTACGGTTTTCAGTACCTGTTCGTACCTGTTTCAGAGGTAGGTCTAACCGGTACGAGTCGGGGGCCTAAATGTCACGTGAACAGTGCTATCCACTGATTGGTTAGATGAAATGACGTCATATGTGCGACGAAGCGCGGGGGTCTTTAAACATTCACCCGTCATGTATGAAAACACAACTGCGAGAGCAACAACGACAAAACGAGAAGAAAAAATGGAAGACATGAGAAGAAGAACCAAACCCTTGGTCGATGAGCGAGGTTCAGACCATTCTGTGCTTGGTATCCGAGGATCGCGTACAGAGGGACCTGGACGGATCAACGCGGAACACCTCCAACTCCGCCCTCCGACTCCACCCAGTTCCAGGCCACGGTTTTGTGTGGAAAAGCGAAAATTTACTGGTACCGTGCCGTGTAGTGTAGGGCTGCACTAACCGCACCGAGTAGAGTCGGGACTATTTTGGCAGTGGAAAAGGGGCATTAGAATCATGTAGCGTCTTATCCTAGCTATCTTTGTTGTGTAAGGAGAATAGATTAACCTAGTGATCGTTAATTTTTGGCACTTGTTTCTATGAACATCCTTACTGTACCAACAGCGGAATATTGTTGTATCTCAGATGTACACAAATGTACTCATCGTAAGTCGCTTTGGATAAAACATCTGCTGAATGCCCGAAAGGTAAATGTAAAAACTACTTGATGTTAAAACAATGGGAGGTACGTTATAACGGTTCGGCAACCAAGGGACCCGCGCCCTAAAGGACCCCTGGGTGGTGGGGTCTCCGTCACCATGCAGGGGGATGAGGATACTGTTGGAGCTCCAGTACACCTGGGACACAGGGTGCGTCGCGCTGTGGAGGAGGAACTGCTCCCGCACGTC
>OLKM01000082.1:0-7500 GCA_900291075.1 Melanogrammus aeglefinus
AATCTAATCTAATTCCACGTCGTCTGTCATGTTTCATGTCAAATGTAGAGAATGGCAGGAGACATTCGTGAATAAACATTGTTGTTACAGCAAATGTTGTGCATGTAAATGTTGTTTTAGACTTTCCATTTTGGAGCTTACGACTGACTACTAAAACTTTCTAGCAGATTGATATATATGGTGATACATGTGTTAAAGGACCTTGTAAACAATCCATCCACAGATAAAGTGACAGGTTGAATATACTTTTCCGGGTAACACACAATCTCATATAAACAAATGTATAGTCTTAGTTATTTACACAATTTCATTGGTTTGCCTGGGCAACCCGATTCAATAGGCCCCTTCAGTGGTTAAATAAACAACAATAATACAAATATAAATCATATATAATATATAATAATAATAATAATAATAATAATAATAATAATAATATAATAATAAAATAATAATTCATTAAGAACAAAATAGCAGTAGCTACTGATAAACTCGTAAGACTTTTTGGTATTTTCCAGGGATGACAAATGAGTCTAGATTTCATGACCATGACCTTTTCTCTTTTAGGCAAGGTGGAAAGGGTCTGTTAGTGAAGAAAGTCAGATCAAAGTGGCTTTTTTAATGACTCTTGACCGTCTTAATGACCTCGTGCTTTCATCCACATAACACAGCCAACATGCCTTGAGAATACACAGTACACATCATGAGGATTGGACGAGTAGTAAGGAATTCGCAACTTAAATGTAATTTATATACGATGCTACCGTTGCAGACATTAGATGTCCTATATCATGAATCGGCTAAGAGAAGATTAGTCACATGAAGGTTTTTATGTTAGTTTCATCCTGTAAGTGGCCAATTGACATCCACTCTAACATGAACAAACCATCCAGTTAATTTAACAGGGGAAGGATGACTTCCCTTCCTGTTCAAAGTGTATTCGTCTCAATTTTGAATACAGCTTGTAAGTAAGGAGAGCCTAGACGTGTGGTTAAATTTTATCGGAGGTTTTAAAAGATCGTGGTAACAGGTCCATGCGTCTGAATAAGATGAAAGCATAGTATCGTTCCGTCACGTATCTAGTCGGGGAATAATTCTAAGACCTCTGGCATGTGGCATGACAACGGGCGAGCATCAGAAATAAAGGACTACCGCTTGAGAGAGAGAAGGATTAGCGGCGGACTCGTTGATGAGTGAGGTCTGCACGGAAAACAGACATCGGAGCCGTATACGGAAGCCACCTTTGTATGCATTGCAAACAGTTTGTCTTCATCTCTAGAGTCACCAGGGGGGAAAGCGCCCTTCATCATGCAATAGTTTAGGAATGCCTCGTGCCGGACAGGGTCTTGCCCGTACGCGTGTGTGTGTCTGTAGGCAGTGCGGTTCTACGTTGAATTACGCCCCAGGCGACACCTCTTCCGAGCGGGCTTGATTAATAAACATGTTTTATTTCGCTTCTTTAAATTTATTAATTAAGGGCGCCACTAGAGGGCGCCCCCAACACATTTGTCGCCCGAGTGATCACTTAGGTCGCCTATGCCCAACAGGCCCTGGTATGTCTGCTCGGCCGCGCCTACAGCACCATGGTGGGCATGTTGGGCATGTGGTGCACGAGAGAGGCCGGGTGAGGCACGCCGCTCATCTGACTGCGGCGGGCGAGTGTGAGGAGAGTGGGAGGCGATGCGGCACCTGACACTCCGCCCCGGCATCCGGGCGGCCATGGCGATGCCGCTGGGCCGTGTGCCGCGCACTCGTCTTGGTGTGCACGCAGCCCCGCCCAGCTGGGGTAGGCCGACTGAACACACATGGCACTTTGTAGGGCCGCTCGCCCGTGTGCAGGCGCAACATGGTTGCGCAGGGTGGACGACTGGCTGAGCGGCGGTTGCAGAAAGCGGCAAGGACGACGAAAAGGCTTGTCCAGATCGTGTGGATGCGCCATGTGGGAGCGCCAGGTTGCTTGCGGGAGTGTCAGCCCGCGGTGGCAGATGACGCAGGCCGCACTCGCGCCCCGCCGTCTCCTCATGGCGGCCCGGCCGCTGCCGCCGCAGCAGCAGCCGCCGACGACGACGAGGAGGACAACGAGGAGGCACGAGGAGGAGGAGCCGTCGCAGGAGTGGGAAACTCGTCTGGACCAATCAGAACAAGAGTTCAATATTTGTGTGGGTGAGCGATGGGAATGCATATGCTACACAGCAGCTAGTGCTCTGGTGCCTCTTAGCAAGACATCATATCGGTACCAACCTGCAAATTCTGGACCACATAAACCCAGTTAATAATTATTTACTATTCGTATTATCTGTCTTATGTTAGATCACAAGCTATAATATTTCATATATATGAGGAATAGTAGAAAATAACACTCACAAGTTTGTGGTGGTGTATGTTATATGACAGTACATACATGATATACAAATATGTGTGAATGTACAACTACCATTCAAAAGTTTTGGGGTCACCCCAGACAATTTCATGTTTGTATGCTAACATAAATTGCATAAGGGTTTTCTAATCATGAATTAGCCTTTTTAAACACAGCTAAACAAATGTACAGCATCAGAACACCAGGAGGAATGAGTTGCTGGACATGCGGGCAATTACCCACAGTATAACAATGTCTGGACTGTAATTTCTGATTCTCATTTATTGTTATCTGCATTAATAAAAAAGAGTCACTTCCTTTTAACAAATAGGGATGTTCCTTCCAAGTAACCATACAAACTTTTAAATTTTGTAGTAGCGTGATGTATATATATGATGTATCTAAGTCTCCATAGATCTCCATTGTATGGTGTGCTGGCTGGTTATGGTCCACGCATCATGTCTTGCTCTTCTTGCTCTGCTGCTCCTCCTCTCCTCCTGGGACTCCCGTATTCCAAGGAAGGTGTTCTGGGAGTTTCCGTACCACACCAATAGCTCCTGGTCTGGAGGAATGGTCTGGAAGGAGAGAGATTGAGGTCAATACGGAATGAATCATCCTTCACTTGTTCAATAAGACATTCCTTCCAGATTAACTATTAGGAACTTCTCTAAATCAAGATGGCAACATCATTCAGTCCTTTGTTCAAGCTTTTTCTGTTCTAAGTCTCTGTCAAGCTTTTTAGATCACTTCTCAACGAGTGATCCTACTAGGTATTTAGATCTAATAGCTTGTGGGGTTATCTTGTGTAATATTAGTAATACCTGTGCGTAAACCCACAATACACAACTAACATATTGGTAAACATGTATACAATGGAGTAGAATGGAATAGTATAGTACAGTGTAGTTATAGTCACAAATATCTGTATGGCTTTTATATATATATGTGTGTGTGTGTGTGTGTGTGTGTGTGTGTGTGTGTGTGTGTGTGTGTGTGTGTGTGTGTGTGTGTGTGTGTGTGTGTGTGTGTGTGTGATACCGAAGCAAGTAGCCATGTTTTCAAGCCAGGTAAATTGAATAAATAACAAAAGTTTGAAGTTTTTGACTTCCTCTCATGGCATCGGTTGCTTCAGAGAGCATGATTCCTAGGGACGATCGCGACGTGGAAGGACTGCTTTCGCTCTAAACTAGTCACTATCGTACGTTTGATCCAGTGCAACAAGGTACGGGGAAACGTTACGTAGCAGGGCTTCAGGGTGTGGTGTCTCTAATTTGCACAGCATTTTTGCACTAGAATCCGTGGCTGGTATCTACCACTTGAACACTATACACTCTACAATTACTACACCTCATTACTTATTATTATTCATTACCACTGTTTTAGTTTCTCTACTTATTATTACTTGCCTTACTTTATTGTAGTTTAATTATTATAATTATTATTTATTATTGTGATCTATGCTGCTACTTCATTTTAAGTATTTTTACTTTTACTTCTCTCTATTTACTTTACCTCGTGTTGTTGCTGCTATGTGGCTGTGGAGGAACCAAGCCTAATTCCTACTCTTGTGTACTTGTACAATAAGATGTAATAAAGTAATAATAATAGTAACAGTGATTGTGGCTGTGGCACGATGCGGTGCAGGAGGACTGACCTCTACAGCCTTGTAGAAGATGCTGCTGCCAATCTGCACCACCTCTAGGTTCTGCTCCTGCTCGTTGCGGGCGCACTTGATGTAGGTCATCCAGCTTCTCTGGTCCTCCTGGCTGGCGTCGATGAAGTAGCGCACGCTGCCGTCCTCGTTGAACACCTGCTGGCCAGACAGACTCGTCAGTAAGGACAGGAGACACCATGTAGTAGGGTATGGACACACACACAGACAGACATAGACACAGACAGACAGACAGACAGACAGACAGACAGACAGACAGACAGACAGACAGACAGACAGACAGACAGACAGACAGACAGACAGACAGACAGACAGACAGACAGACAGTAGGATATAGACACACTTAGGATATAGACACACGGACAGAAGTATATAGACACACAGAAAGTAGGATATTGACAGAGGGACAGACAGTCAGTAGGATATATACAGACAGAAAGGCAGGCAGACAGACAGACAGGCAGACAAACAGACGGATAGGCAGGCAGCCATGCACCCACCTCCCACATGAGGTTGTTGTTCTTGTACAGGTCCACATGTTCCGGAGAGATGAGGCGGCCTGTGAATGGACCCATCTCGGTGCCAGCCTTGATCCAGGTCTTGGAGAAGATCCCCAGACCTTCGCCTAAACACCAAGCACACACCCGCCATGATCATCGGGAAACCAAACAAGGGCCACAACAGAACAGAACTGGCCCATACGAAAACCAGCTCCACGTGAAACGTTAAAGCGTAATTACCTGGAACTGAACTCTGGGCGATTATCACTTCAGTTGGAAGAACAAGGCTGGACAACTTCTGCACTTCTGAAAGAAGACCAGTAGAGGGTTACCAAAATGATCGCATCTATGAGGACGACATTGTAACAAGCAGACCTAACAAACCTTTAAGTTGTGTGTTTCAAATCTAAAGGCAAATGGTTTGTGTTGTTCTGAAGAGCTTTAAGACATTTTTACCATTGGAAAGTTTGTAGGCATATTTTAAAAGGACTCAGTCACCTACTATTACTTTACATTCCGTAGCAACACAACATGGGTACTTTTGTTCTAATTTAAACCTAGTCTGTGAATATTTTTATTTAGATGTCGATACTTTCCGACAAAGAGTTGCAAACAATAGACAAAAAAAAACGACTCAACTCTGACTCGATTATACACAATAGGCCTAATTTGGCTGCTTATACTTTAATCTGTTGAGATTTCAATGGAGGACTTTCTATTTTTTAACTCTTCGACAAAAATAAACTTTTTCTGAATTTTATGTCGTATTTTTCTTACTTTTACCAGAGCATAAGTTGGGTGCTATTTCAGACGCTGGAATGCATGTGATCTTCGGCACTAGAGCGGTTTTCAAGGGACATTTTTGTGGAAAGGAAAACCCTTTGTCCGCCACATCTGATGAATATCGCCATGAAAATGTTCTTTCAGCGTGTCTGATAGCCGTTATGTGATAGGACCAGAGAGAGAGACAGAAAGGTTAAACGTTCTTTTCTTGCTTTCAATGGATCCATTATGTGGTGGGGCCCCTATAGCTATCCATGAACAGCGAAATAATAGAAAATGTCTAATTCCAAATTCATGATGGTCTTTTTAGGAACTCTGAAGCAATAAATGTAAAGTGAGTGAAGTGAGGGTTTTTGTTCGTGTAGAGCTCAGAATGTCTGACGGTGAAGAAAGGGAACAGAACGTGAAAGGCCATTAGGCGCCTGACACGAGGTGAATAGCGATAGAATTAGGCTTCACGGTTTATTACCAGCGGGGAAAAAAGACACACGCAGAGAAAGAGAGCGAGACAACAGTGCGGGTGCGCAACATGTGCGCAACATGTGCCTGCAGGGCGCAAGAGTGTGTGTGTGTGTGTGTGTGTGTGTGTGTGTGTGTGTGTGTGTGTGTGTGTGTGTGTGTGTGTGTGTGTGTGTGTGTGTGTGTGTGTGTGTGTGTGTGTGTGTGTGTGCGTGCGTGCGTGCGGTGCGTGCGTGCGTGTGTGTGTGTGCGTGCGTGCGTGTGTGTGTGTGTGTGTTTGTATTTGTGTGTGTGTGTGGGGGGGGGGGGGGGGGGAGGGGGGGGGGGAAAGGATAAAGTGGGATTCTATCATCCACCAGCCCCCTTTCCTCTCCATCCTTGTCTCCGTGGGGATTTGTCTCGAAAACGGGAACAGTGTGAAGCCGAATGAATTCCAAATGAGTTTAAAGACCTCCACTTTAAGTCACAACCGGTTTCATGCTCGAGCACAACATTCAATAGCCCCCCGGGAGCTCGCGTAAGAGGGGCCCATCCGACGTTACGAGACGCTAAAACACCGTTTAGGTCTGTAATATAATTATATTATTTAACAAACATTATGTAGGCAAGAAACTTCCACAGGACGGAAAGGGTTGAACATCTTTAAAAGAGCATAAAAAAATAATTTCTAGATTTGAAATTGGTAATACGAATAAATGCAAAAATTCCTCAAGACTCAAAAAAAGTTCTGGGTTTGCAAGTCTCCCCCCAAACAAGTTCCACGGCTAAAAACCTCTGAAAAATGCGCAGCGGAAATATCTCTAACGAATATCGAGACCAGGAAAACGAATGTTAAGACCGTCTATAAATATATGAAGAAAGACCTGAAGTGTGCCCCTGGAAAGGCCTCGATAAATGCTTATAGGCCTATATTTTTAAACAGCCTATATATTTCAATCATTGTAAAGAAACATTTTTGTTCATGCAAGTTATTAATTTGGGGATGAAATAGTTTAAAAAAGAGTGAAGATTTAGTTGCAAACATTTTGTATTATTATTATTTTATGAGGCCTATAGTGCGACATTGTCCCATTATGTTGCACAGCATGCGTTTTAAACTAACGGTTCTCACGTTTAGCTCTAAAAATGAACCTTTAGTTACATGCATGGTTTTCCGGTGGAGTTCCAAGTAAAGTTTCAACCCTGGTCCGACCTGGCAGCAGCTGATCATCGTTCACCGTCACTGATGTTGAAAGTAGAAGGACTGCGCCTCACCTCCAGAGAAGGACTGCGCCAGGACCTCCGCCGTGAAGGCCGTCTTAGGGCTCGCGCTCGGGGCGGTCCGGTCCTCGAGCAGGTGGTGGTGCTCGCCGAGCACGTGCCTCCACCTCCCGTAAAGGAAGCTGTGCAGGATGTCGGAGGTTATGACGTCCGCCAGCGAGAGAGGCTGCGGCTTGAAGGCGGTCTTGAGTGCGAGGGACTGGGCGGGCAGCACGGAGCCCATGGCGGTCGGAGATCGAGGATGGCTGTAGTCGTGGTAGGATGAAGGTTCGAACCCTGGCGTAGGAAACCACGTGGGGCCAAACGGTGGGAAATAACCCGCGCTATTAAAATTAATAAGAATGAAACGAAAAACGGGTTTGCTGACCGCTTTGCTACATAAAGTGTAAAAATTCAATATAGCGGATCAAAAACAAATTGTGCGAACAGGTTATTTCTGTTGAGTGGTTTTTCCTCTAGTTTTTTGAGTA
>OLKM01000082.1:12500-40000 GCA_900291075.1 Melanogrammus aeglefinus
AATGCGAACCTGTACAATGAGACCAGTGTTAACATGATAAAAAGATGGATAGGGATGTTGTATCCTTGAAGTCACACTATATATAGCCTAGTATTGATCGGAAACTTAGAAACAAAATCAGATTGAGGCAGACAAAATCTTGGATGGATGGGTGATGGACTTACAGACAGGCAGAGACAGACACATAGCCACATCCACCAAGTCCTCCTATGAGAACCTGAGTCATTTCAACCCAAGCCCAGCCAAAGTGTTTTTAGGGCTCCATGGGGCCTGTTTTGGCTGGGGTCCAGAAGCCCATTATTTAAATGATTCATCAGGAGGCACAGTTCATCTGTACTTACCGGCCTGCTTCCTGCCATTTACCACACACACACACGCACACAGGCGCACACACACTAGATCTATGGGAACACAGATTTGTGTTGCTCACATGTCTTATACATTAGTTTGCAGAATGCGTTGATGTGTGGCTTATGAGTTTTACATTGAAACCCACATCCCTTAACAAACAATGAACACACACCAGCCCACAGTGAAATTACAAATAATACACTCGTCAAAACACATGTGTGTACCTGAGCATTTTATGACATTAAAAGGCATATTACTTTGAGCTGATGTGTGTTTATGTGCGATGGGTGAAACAGTTGATTCCTAATTTTTATACAATGCAAATTGGGAATATGTGAGGGTGTCTTTCTCCGGGGTTCCAAGTAGATTGCCGATATCTGGGGATCAAACCCAGAACCTTTCAGCTGGGAGTTGAACACCCTTCGCCAGTACTCTATCCTGCATTACTGTGGTGCATTAGTGTCAGTTATTGCCATGTGTCTGCAACATGCATCGTGTGTGTGTGTGTGTGTGTGTGTGTGTGTGTGTGTGTGTGTGTGGTTACTGTATGTGTATAATTACAGTAACAATATTAATGACGGATGACATCAGCCTATGGCCAACTGCTCCATCTGTCTGAGAAACACATTAATTATTGACTTCTCATTCGACACAGGAAGAGGATCATAAATATTCGCAGAGCGTCACCCTTCATCTGTCAGCACTGGAGTTTCTTATAAAACAAAACTTCAAGCTGGGATACAAGCTATAAGAAATACCTTTCACTGCTACGTATATGAAGATTCTTTATAGGTAGCATTAAAGAGATTTATATTTGAGTGTAATTTGACAGAAATGGCATATGCCATTCATCTGCGATTAGAAAGTGAAATGCACTGAGAATATCTGGTATGAGTGGACTTTGTGCCTTCCTCAGTATGAGGCGATATATATTTCTGACCAATCAGAGCATCATCACATGCAGCCACTTATTATCGTGGCGCCCTCACAGGTGCATGAACCCAGCTCTCATCGACTGAGAGGAGAGCTCTTTTCTGGGTCTGGATTACGGATCCGACCCCCTCTGTTAACGCTCTTTACCTCTTAAGTCTCGCCTGGAGCAACTTCAATAAAACATCTTTGTTAAATTTGACACGAGGTAAATCATTTCTTTGCGTTGCACATCTCTTTGAAACGATGGAGTAAGTTGACGGAGTAAGGTGCGGATACCACAACAGCATTAAATTCTGCAGGGGCAGCTCCTCTTGTCGTTTGCTCCTTTTGCCCATTTCAGTGCTACTCTCATTAAACAGGCCTTGGCCAGGAATGAAATGTCGCACGAGAGCCTGCGGGTGGCAGGGAACTACATGCAGAGGCATACTTTGATTGTGCCATTTATTTTTAAGTATTTTGACAATATTTAGGACTACCTTTCCTTTGATCGGTAAAAACACTCTTACTGGTCATAAGACACACAATTTTCAAAGGCTTACACTTGACATTAGTGTTCCGTTAGTGTGATTACATAATACTGTGTAATAATCAATTAAACATGTAAAAGCATGTACTTAAATTGAAATGTGCTCTAAAACACATTGTGTACACAAATTAAGACATTACATTCAGTGGCCTAGGTTCAAAGCCCTCTTCCTGCAGACAAATCCTCTACAACCAGAGAAAGGATTCTACCATTTTTCAGCATTCTTGCATTTTGACGAGTCAGCCAATCAATAGCAAGGTGACATGTTAAATTAATAAACTTGAGATTCAACCTTGCAGCCTATAGGAATTGGACGGCTTAGAAAGAACTGGGAGAGGGAGGAGAGGAGCAGAGATGTTTATTCTCAAAGTTTAGACTATAGCTGGAATTAGTAAATTTTGCATATCGTAAATTAAAAATTCATAAGCAAAAAAAGCGATTCTAAACTAGGGTAGGGATAGGCTGTTCCATAAAGTAATTTCATATCAAGTACATGCTGTTACAGGATATTACATGGCTAATTACATGTGCTATTACACCGCAACAAGGACACTAATGAAAAGTGTAACTGTACGGGGACGGTGTTGGTTCCTAGTTTGCGTGTGTGATTTGTTCACCTGCTAAATCAAAAGCATTGCTGTGAATATACCCCATGCTGTTATACACCCATTCAATCAATAGCTTGTTTCCCTACAGGAGAGCTCAAGATCTTGTAGGATCGCATTTATCCACCTAGCTGTGTTTGCCATGTTTTAAAAGGAAGTTGGCGAAACCTGTTAAACAAGTTCCATTATCAAATGTACGAAGTCATTACTGTAAATGTAGGGGAAGCACTGACCACTAATCCACTGACAAAACGCAAAAACAGACAATTGAAATAAAGTCAAAACCATGGCCGTGTTCGATTCGGCTCACTTGTATCCTCGTTCCCTATATAGTACACTACTTAAAGTGCAAGTTAACATAGAAATTTGACACCAATTATGAGCCAGCTATCTGAATGGCATATTCTGGTCAGATAAACAAGCAGACGTGTTGGATTAAATAAAATAAATAATCTGTATGTGCCAGCCATCCCTGATGGATTAATCCGTTGAAAATCACTATGCATCATGCGCTAGTGCAGAAATAAGTGTGCATCTGTATGGTGCATTATGGTTAGAAAGTGTTAAAACTAAATGGGGAACCAGATTTATGTTAGTGTACTATATAGGGCACCAGTGGACCAATCGGAACACGGCACGAGACCGGATGAAAACAAAGAATAAAAACAACTCTGGAGATGGGACATTGAATCAGAAAGGAGGAGCTTGTTTATTAGCCCACATGTTAATCGTCACCCTCTTCCTCAGCCAACAGTATTTCCGTGGCTCTAGTACATACACAGCTCTATCTGTCAATAGAATCTTCTAGAAAAATCTCAAGGTTATACAGTTAGAAAAACAACTTAAACCAGGGTACCGCCCCTGGGCAGAGGGGGGAGGGTTGTGGGTGGGAGGAAAAAGGGAGGGGGGAGACGAGCCAGAATCCAAGCCCGCCCCCCCACACACACACCTGAGGCTGGGACGAGACACTATTTATGCCGCCGTCCACTCAGGTTTTGTTCTGAGGACAGACCGCCCCCCCATCACAGCTCTCCCCGCCATGGAAACGCCCACCTCGGCAGGCCACACCCACACACCCTGATCATGTGATCAGAATAAACTAAATGACTAATTTAGCCTCTTAATCAGGGGTGTATCCAGAGACAGCGAGAGAGAGATTGAGAGAAAGAGAAAGGACAGAAAAAGAGACAGTTGGCCAGGCAGTCTTGAGAATATAACACATACTTAGCTTCTTTGTCAACGGTGAAACACAAGTGAATTAAACAACATTTAGATAACGAGATAACAAAGTCCATTTTTTAACTGGAGAGCACCCGCCAGAGTGAACATTTACATAAACCATATTCTCTTATTGACAAAAATGAATTCATAATTGGATAAACAGATTTAAATAGACCCTTGTACAGGAGAAAAGTAATAGCATCATTAATAGCATCACACATACAGAGCAGAACCACCAATTCAAAATTTCAAATTAACTCAACAGTCCATTCATCCGTCAGACACACATGTGTCTGTGGCGAAACCGTCCGACACAAGTCAGACCCCAAAAATAACAAGTCTAATCATTAAGCTACCGTATATGCATCCAGTCCGCCACCAGCCAGTGACAAGCTAGCCTCGAGCGAGCAACAAGCTAGTCGCCAGCTGGCCACTAATCTAGCCACCAGCTAGCAACCAGTCAGCCGCCGACCAGCTAACCAGCACAGAGTTTCAGTGGTAACGTCACGTCATAAAATTATTTGTCTCAACTCAATTGTGGTACCATCATCTAGGGATCAACGGTGGCGTGTGTTGGGGGGGGAGGGGGGGGCATGTTTGACAGACAAACGCGGCTTCAGACAGCTCAGTATCAATACATTATAAAAACTGAGGAAATCACAAGCGCCTACAGGAACAACATGTAGCATTAAACCAAAACACAGCATTGCACCTCCATGGTGGCGACTCTACAGGTAAAAATTAGATTAACAGTCATCCAACAGGGACCTAGTAGAAAAACAAAACCAGCCGACGCCATTAAAAGGAATCTACCTACAAATAAAAAAGAAAAAAAAAAGAAAAAACACATCACACATCTGACGCATGCTTTAAAACATCTTTCACAAAAATAAGAACATGATCCTCCTCAAGACTGCCAAGCCTCATACCATTGTATTGGAAAATAAAACTAGACAAAATATAGATTATACTGGATTTTGTTCAAAGCCACACTGATACATCTTTAAGTTCAAGTTTGATATAAAACAAAGAAAAACAGCTCTATACTGTGGAGACTGGAGGCCAAAAATCTGCCCGTCAAAATATCAACTTTATGGTTAAAAAACAGAAAGAAAGAGTTCTTGATTTGCAGTTAATCCTTAGTTTGTCTCTACAAAAGGAAGAAGGAAGCGGCAGAGCGTTGCTTAGAAACTCCAATTCTGTTGCCGAGGACAACCATCAAAAACCTTAGCCGGTGGGAGAAGCCTTTAATGGTCCTAAACAGGAAATGAGGATCAGAAAAACAAACAAAAACAATTGTCAGCATGCATGCATGGAGCTGTGTACGTCTTCACACAACTAAAGTCAGAGGCTCAATATAACAAGGTAGATATACAATAAGAAATACACATTTATCAGAGCGGGTGGAGCAGGTCTTAATGAAGCCTATTGGGGTGGTGGAGCAGGTCATAATGAAGCCTATTGAGGTGGTGGAGCAGGTCATAATGAAGCCTATTGAGGAGGTGGAGCAGGTCATAATGAAGCCTAGACAGTTCATAAAGAGGGACAAACGGATAATCTCTTCAGGCCAACAGATTAAATCTTATTTCCAAGATATTCACGATATTACACTTTCTTTTTGGCAATATAATAGGTTACGTTAGTTACTCACGATGCAATGTCAGAAAATATGGCAATTTCAGCCAAACCCTGCACGACTAGCAAACAAAATCCATCACTAAATCTACGCAGGAGAAGATAGGCCGAATTTTTAACCATATGAATTCCATTTGGTTCAATAGGTCATTACTATTTGTAGACTGCTTTGCTGGTAAGACATTCCAGAGGTAGAACAATCCTAGGTTCAATCCAGGCCAGAGGCATTCATGGGTGGGTGCAGCACTGCTCAGGCTAGGACCGTGAACGGGAACAGTGAGGTGTGTCATCCTAGCGGCAGCGTGTGTGTACCTGAATCTGGGGTTGGGACTGGGGCCAGATATATGGACCCTGCTGTCTGTAGTACTCTGCTAGCGCTGCGCTGTAGTCTGGTACAGTAGTCTGCTGGGACGACTGATCTACACAACGACACACACAATTCATTGTCAGATCAAGATGGATGGATGGACATTCAGACAGCATGCCAGCATAGACCTTGTTGGGTCACATTTCAATAAGGCCTTCCAGGCTTCTGAGACCCTGTTTTCCCTGAAACATGAGCTTGGTCCTTTAGTTGAAGGAAAAATATAGGGCAGAAACATTTTGACGATGCGAAATGGTGTCACAAACGTAGATTTGCGGCACTAAATTATTCCGGGAGTTATATTTTGACACCCGCTATATTTGGTGATTTTTGCCATTTATTATTCTTCGTCCTGATCGGACGATATTTTCCAGACTAAATAGAAAGACTTCCACCCGGCTTGCTGTTGTGTGCGACGAGTCTAGTCTTAAGAACGGATGGAGCAGCATTGGAAGTCATCCCTATGCCTACTGAGGCACTATGACTGCACACGGTCACATCCCAATCAAGTTTGATAAATGACCAATAGGCCAATGTAGACTGTCAGATTATCTTTGCTTTAAAGGACTTGTTTGGGCACTGCTAATGTGTACGTTGTCCGTGTGCCAAATGAAAACCCCTTCAAAAGCTGATGTGATGGCTGGAGCTCAATAGCCGTTATTATGTGGAAGAAACAGACAGCCACGCCCACACAGACCACGTTTCTTACTTTGTTTCTTGTAGTAGTCCTCCCAGGCCTTGGTGTAGTCTGTCAGCACATTCTGAGTCTGAGTCTGTTGACCTACACATGCACACACAAACAATGCCACACATTTAGTCACATGATGAATGCACACACTTGTTCGACTGACCCATCTTCTGTTGAATACACTGATGGCGTAAGTGGCCATGTAAACAGAGCCATCGGTGTGCATATACCTGACAAGGAGGAGGACTGTAATCTGTTCATGACGCTGTGCAGGCAGGGTCCTGACTAAACCCTGGGTGGTGGACGTCATTACCAGGGTCCTGACTAAACCTTGGGTGATGGACGTCTGAGTTACCAGGGTCCTGACTAAACCCTGGGAGAACGTCTGAGTTACCAGGGTCCTGACTAAACCCTGGGAGAACGTCTGAGTTACCAGGGTCCTGGCTATATCCTGGGTGGTGGACATCAGTGTCCTGTGTCCGGACTAAACCCTGCTTGGTGGGAGTATATTAAAGTTACCAGGGTCCTGTTGTCCGGTGTTCTGCCAGCTGGTCTGATAGGCGGTTCCCCAGCCGCCGGTCACAAAGGTCTGACCACTACCACAACTGAAAAAAAACACACACACACACACACACACACACACACATTGATGCATTAGACGATGATCCAAGTGACAGTACAAAAAGTGCCTGTTGGCCTAATGCCAATAAAACAAATAAAACGTTAAACTCATGGACCTGATGAAAAAGGCAACATTTAAATATTAAAAGTATAAAACAAGACGAGAAAATAAAAAAGTATTTTATTTGATGCTCAAGGGCAAGGCAACTTTATTTATATAGCACGTTTCATACACTAAGCTGATAATTACAACTTTGAGTGAGGGCCAGTAAAAATTGCCTCAGGGTCAGTATGTATCAGACCCAATAGCAACATTATCTTTCACCGAGTGTGAGGCGTGTGTATCCAGGAGGTGGGTGTTCCTCACTTGTGGTGTGTTGCTGCAGGTCCCTGGGTGAACGGGCTGAAGCCAAAGCCCCCATTACTCAGAATGCCAGAACCCTGAAGGGGAGGGAGAGAGGACGAGGGGAGAGGGCAGGATGAGGGGGAGTCCAAGGAGAGAGACGGTCTGATGAGTTTTTCATCGAGAGAGACACACACACACACACACACACACACACACACACACACACACCAGTCCATTACAGGTGGACCAGGGGAACACAGTGGTGCGCCGCACGTACCCCGATCTTGTCGTCGATGAGCTGCCGGGCCAGGTCCATCTGCTGGGGGGTGCCCCGGATAGTGAAGACGCGGGTGTTGGGGTCAGTGGATGGGGGCGGGTTCCTCTGGAGTTCCACGTGGGCTCCAGACTGCTGGTTGATGCTCTTGATGGTCTCTCCACCTGGGAACACCCCCAACACGAGACACCGTTAACATACACTTCATGGAACCACAGCGCAACACTGAGCTAAGCCTCAGATCCACCTCGGAGTGGCGAATAACAACCCTACTCTATACTGGGTTTAGCTATTTAGGAGAAATACAATTGAACGCAATAGATTAGGGCCTACAAGACCCCTTTGAACAATCTGCATCTTCTTATCAAAATGGATTAGGTTTGAGAATGCACATGGACTTTGGATCACCCCCCTGTGGCCCACAATCAAAAACTAGACCAAGAAGGATCCAAATGGCAGGGTTCAATAAAAGGCCTTAAAAACAGAGCGTCAGGCTTAATCCATACCATAAACACCACACTGTTTTTAATGACACAAACCCCAGTGGTTAAGCAGATAGGCTGCATGCAAGTGATGTTATCGCTGCATGCAACAGTGTGAAGTGGATCAACTGAACGACGGCCAGATTAGCAGGCGGCAACTGGCCTCCAACTGCAAGTAGAGGCCCCCCGCCCCCCGCCCAGACCGACGGAACCCCCTGAGGTCATTAGCCCATTGTTAACCAAATCAAACCACCTTTAATAGACCCATTATGAGCTGCTTCTGGGGGAGGGGGACGGGGGGGGGATGGATAGGATACCTCTATGAGAACCTACGCACCCGAGGACACAGAGGGAGCATTGGGCTTCTGTGAGGACATTAATCACCGTTTGCTACCAATAGAAAACTCTGAGTAGACCACCAGCTTGACACACACCCTCCACCATATGGTCTGTGCACCGCCCACCCCCCCACACCCGGCCCCTCAACACACACACTTTTTAGACAGGCATTATTGCTCCGGCGTTTATTGTGGCGAAGGCTGGTCTTTCTGAAGGACTATACAGAAGGGGGACTGGTCAATGACTTTTTAAAGAAGGGTTAAATAGAGCGAGTGAATTACTAATAGGCTAATGGGGCTCGCTCGGCCAACCCTTCCTTTGGCTCATTTCAGTTTACAGCTGTTCCCCTACACAATGAACCCAAATTGCATCATGAAGCAGTAGACAACACAAATCCAGAGGACCCAAACTTTGGTGAACACACATTTCTTTTGACCAGAGACCATTTCTGTTTTTTTTTTTTTCAGATTGCTAGTATATTTCAGATTCAGAGAAGAATATACAAACTAATTTCCCGTAATTTAACAGTCTAAAGTAAATCATTTCAAGCGTTATACAATGCAGGTTAATAAACGAGAGCGGTGTTATACAATGGAATGGACAAGAACACAATGGCTGAGATTACATTATCGTACTTTATGTTTACAAAAGGGAATCACATTTTTGGTAACTGACGAACAGTTGGGTTGAACTCCCCATTCTTTGCTCCAAGCAAAATCTCAGCCCTACCCCTCGCTGTTAAGTGTTCACACGCAGTGGAGCCGTGTCCCGAAAGCCATTTTAAGGTAGGGTAAGGGGTAAGGGGGAGGGCTAACTTCCCCTCAAAATTGAGATTTTCAATGGGCAGTCTCAAAGAAACTGACCACGCTCCAGTTGTGACTTGCTTCCGCAATGCCTTGCGAGAAAATGGAAAATAATGAAAAATATAGGCATTTTCTTTATAACAAGGGGGGCTCCGCGGGCAGCCCGGCCCCGGTCCATGGCAGGGGAGCTGCCGGGCCCATGTCCCATTTCGTTCAACAAAATGGGACAATAATATCCATATGTTCCATGTTCTAGGGACTCGAGGTTGAAGATAAGCTTTAATTCCCTGCCAAGTAATCTTAAAGTTAGTTTAAAAAATGCTTATTAGCCTTGAGAATGGTGGATAATTCAGTACATTTACATGCACAGCTTAATCCGATTAAAGCAATTTGGACAACTGCAATATTACATACATACAACTTATCCGTTCATGCGGATTTTTGTGCCAAGTAGATCGGTTAAAGGTGTTTACATGCATGTATAAGCACCGACTGATTATTATTATTTTTTTTTACATAGACTGATATCTATCTGTGTATCAGTTATTATTGGGGCTGTCCATCGATTAAAATTAATCTAATTAATTACAGGCTCTGATTAATCGCATACTTACATTTTTCCGAGAAAGTATTTCAAAATAATTGAATTCAAGTAAATTATGGCAGATGAGTGATTCAATGAATAATAGACATAAGACTTTAAAGTTCAATGTCTCTTAATTAAAACATGTCCGTCATTAACATACGGTGCCCTTTAAGATCAAATTAATTTCCATTTCCTCTCACTCAAGATTCAATGCATCTCAGTCGAGTGTGTCTTGACGAGGCTGGCTGCTAGCGCCAGCTTTAGGGGCTGTGGCAGCTCGTACCTGCGAGCTTGCCATCAAATGTTTTGCGTTGAGGTGATATTTAAGGGTTGATGAACTCCGGTGATAGGAAAGTTCCAAATGACGCACCGGGTCAAAGGGCACTATAGAAGCGCGATTAATCAGCCTTAATATTTTGAATGCGTTATTTTTTCTGTGACTAATTAATCGAAATTAACGAGTCAATTAATCTATTGTACATAACATGTGACCATATAACCCAGTTCTGCCATACAATTCCTTCTTATTTGTTATGTTTTCTTTCAGGAGATCATTGAGGTCGCTGCCATCACAGAGCCCATCGCTCCACCTCCAGCACCTCTTCTGCATTGGTAGCCCTAAGCCCCCCAACCCCCAGTGAAAACAACCACTGATGGTTTAAAACCGACGAGTTATTGATAAAATTTGATTGACGTCTTTTTGTGATGTGCAATATTAGTTCCAATATATCACTGGTTCTTGTTTGTATGATATTTATGTTTTACATGGATGGCATACCTCAAGTTCTATGTTTATTCTGGTTTTATACATTATGCTGATCTTGTATAATGTTTGATCCAAAATAAAGTGCAATATTGCAGTTTCTAAAAGATTGCGAGCGTGAATAATCTTATCCATTCAGACCGTGTTTTTCCATGTGGGTAGGGTTGCATATCTAAGACGTTCAAACTATACAGTAAAATTCAAGTTAAATTAAAGATCAAAACCCTGTCGACGACTACTAATGACGTACTGTTGGGTCATGAAGGCTTGTCGTCCCATGTCGTAGGGGTAGGGTTGAGGGGTAGGGTTAAGGGGTTAACATTTTTTATTAACCCTTACACTGCCAAAATGTTTGAGCCATACAATGTGTTCATGAGTCCTATAGTCCTTTCATTCTCAGTCAGTAATAGGCAGGCTAAAAGATCACATGTCATCTTTCCACAAGGCAATGCATTTAATCCTCCTTAGGCCTGACTGATAACATAGCGTATATTCGTATATCGGCATATGATCATGCACGAAAAACAAGTCGCAAAAGAAAAATCTTTACACACGCCATGCATTCAAACTTGGCAAGCAACCATTTGACCTTTTGTCAGACGGAGCCCTGGCACCATTAGGCCAATCAGATGAAGCCCCAGCTGGCAACACTCAGATTAATCGTGTCGACTTTGTGGCAGTTACAAAGAACCAGGAAGGAGAGAATTGCGAGGGTAGTCTGGTGGACGAAGACCTTCAGGTGAAAATGAACAGCTCTTATGCCATTTGGAATTATTTTGGATCCAGAAGCCCTGACGCATCAACACAGTTACTGTGTAAAACATGGCGAGCAGTTGATGCTACCTCAAGAAGAATCCAAAACCAACCGTCACCACCACATGCAATAGAACTAGGGGTGGGAAAAATAATCGATTCTTCGATGCATCGCGATTCTTGCTAGAACGATTCTGTCTCGATGCAGATAATTTTTATTTTATTTTTTTGCCTGCTGCAACATTCTGTTCGCCAGAGGGATAATTTGTCATTTTAAAAATATTTAATTTATCTTCAGTCTGTATTGGCCAATCCGATTTGTCTGGACACGATTGCGATTCAGCCTACGAATAGCATGCGCGCAAACGCACAGCCAGACAAAGAAACTCCTTCTAATTCAAGAGCAGCTTTTCCTTTAATGACGTAGAAAAGAAAGATTAGAAATAAAATAAAACTGAAACCTATTTTTTGCATGCTTCCATATTGTGTTATAATGCAAGCTGCATTGATTATTGCATTGTTCATAGAAAGTCATATTTGTGACAAAAGCTTTCTCTCTTAGGAAATATTAGATGTTAATTCATATGTTGATGTCTTTAATGATCATCACAAAAGTAGGAAGTGATTAGCAAACTCTGAGTAGCAAACCCAGATGTATATACACTGCTCAAAAAAAATAAAGGGAACACAATGTAACTCCAAATCAATCACACTTTTTTTGTGAAATCACAGTCAACGGTCCACTTAGGAAGCAACACTGATTGACTATCAATTTCACATGCTGTTGTGCAACGGGAATAGACAACAGGTGAAAATGATTAGCAAGGCAACACCCCCAATAAAGGAGTGGTTCTGCAGGTGGTGACCACAGACCACTTCTCAGTTCCTATGCTTTCTGGCTGATGTTTTGGTCACTTTTGAATGCTGGCGGTGCTTTCATTCTAGTGGTAGCATGAGACGAAGTCTACAACCCACACAAGTGGCTCAGATAGTGCAGCTCATCGAGGATGGCACATCAATACGAGCTGTGGCAAGAAGGTTTGCCGTGTTTGTCAGCGTAGTGTCCAGAGCATGGAGGCGCTACCAGGAGATAGGCCAGTACATCAGGTGACGGTGGAGGAGGCCGTAGGAGGGCAGCAACCCAGAACCAGTACCGCTACCTCCACTTTTGTGCAAGGAGGAACAGGAGGAGCACTGCCAGAGCCCTGCAAAATGACCTCCAGCAGGCCACAAATGTGCATGTGTCTGCTCAAACGGTCAGAAACAGACTCTATGAGGGTGGTATGAGGGCCCGACGTCCACAGGTGGGGGTTGTGCTTACAGCCCAACACCGTGCAGGACGTTTGGCATTTGCCAGAGAACACCAAGATTGGCAAATTCGCCACTGGCGCCCTGTGCTCTTCACAGATGAAAGCAGGTTCACACTGAGCACATGTGAGACGTGACAGTCTGGAGACGCTGTGAAGAACGTTCTGCTGCCTGCAACATCCTCCAGCATGATCGGTTTGGGGGTGGGTCAGTAATGGTGTGGGGTGGCATTTCTTTTGGGGGCCGCATAGCCCTCCATGTGCTCGCCAGAGGTAGCCTGACTGCCATTAGGTACCGAGATGAGATCCTCAGACCCTTTGTGTTGGCCCTGGGTTCCTCCTAATGCAAGACAATGCTAGACCTTATGTGGCTGGAGTGTGTCTGCAGTTCCTGCAAGACGAAGGCCATCATGCTATGGACTGGCCCGCCCGTTCCCCAGACCTGAATCCAATTGAGCACATCTGGGACATCATGTCTCGCTCCATCCACCAACGCCACTTCACACCACAGACTGTCCAGGAGTTGGCGGATGCTTTAGTCCAGGTCTGGGAGGAGATCCCTCAGGAGACCATTCTCCACCTCATCAGGAGCATGCCCAGGCGTTGTAGGGAGGTCATATGGGCACGTGGAGGCCACACAAACTACTGAGCCTCATTTTGACTTGTTTTAAGGACATTACAAAGTTGGATCAGCCTGTAGTGTGTTTTTCCACTTTAATTTTGAGTGCGACTCCAAATCCAGACCTACATGGGTTAATGAATTTGATTTCCATTCATATTTTGTGTGATTTTGTTGTCAGCACAGTCAACTATGTAAAGAACAAAGTATTTAATAAAGATATTTCATTCATTCAGATCTAGGATGTGTTATTTTAGTGTTCCCTTTATTTTTTTGCGCAGAGTATATATTTTTCAAAATCACGCATGGAAATGTACATAGAAAAAAATTGTTGCATCGAGATGCATCGATAATCGCTTCAGAATCTAATCGACCTCATAATCGGAATCGTGAGGTGCCAAGAGATTCCCACCCCTAAATAGAACCATAAAGTAATTTTCTTCCAGTGTTATCCTGTTTTCCCAGTGACACCGTATGAAAACACATCCAAACGTCACAGAGAAATAACACATAGCATAACTCGTTATTTGGTCAAGGACATGACGCCCATAAAACAGTGACCAAAGATGGCTTTGTATAAACAAATTGGGCCGACGACACCAAATTCCATCACAGAATTATTTTTCCAAAGTTGCCAGTACCCCAGATCTTTGGTCCAATCCATCGACAGAGCCTCACTGTACACTTTCAGGATCAAGACTTCGAGCTGAAAATGTCATATCTACAGACAAATTCCCGAAGAACACACCGGTGAAATGTAGGGGTGGACTGCGTGATGCATTAGCCAGCTAGCATTTGCAGGAGGAGCAGCTAGTGTGCGTCCCCACCGACAACAGCTCAAACATCGTGAAGGCCACCAACCTCAACCACACACTTCAGCGTTTTGCCCACAGGCTGCATCTTTCCATGGGTAAGTGGGAATTCATATATTGGCTCTAGGTAGCCCATATTCTAATCTATTTGCAGTAATTTTGGTTTGAGCTACCGTGTTATCTTATTTTGTAACCCAAACAGACCGGATTATTCATTGCGCCTGTTTTATTACTTGGCATTAATGTTTTTTCAGTCAATGTAGCCAAAGATTCATCTACCAAAGATTGGATTTTACCTGAGCGTGACCTTGCCCAAGAAAGTGGTAGTGATAGCATTAAGGAAACTGTCTATTTATTATTGCTTTGAATAAAAACATACCAAACGCACAGGTAAAAATTTGAATTATAATTGAATTTTGCATTGAGGTATGGCACATTGGACACATTTGCATTTAGGGCTTTCTGTAATAAACTACCTGGAGGAGGGAAAGATTGCCCCATTTGTCCCGTGTCTCTTCGGTTTGTAACCTATTGAATTTGAGATCATCCTTACACGTTTAATTAATACTAAATGTCATAAAATGGTAGTCCGTCTAACAAAGTCTGTGAATCATTACTTTGTAATAATTGTAGTTATTACAAAGTAATATTTATCCCTTCATAGCTTCATCTCAATATGAACAATGTTATCGCATGTTCTCCTTTTATCCTTGCAGCCCTAATATAAGATACTTAAAAGCTGCTTTATGCAAGATTTGAAAGTTCTGACGAGGGTCAAGATTCAGAAAATTACCACCCAAAAACGCTCCCTCCCTCCTACCAGGAGCTATGACCATGCTGCATGAAGGAACGTGATTGACAGGCAAGGTGGATTCCGAAAGGGAGGCCCTGATTGGTCAGAAATTAAATGAGTGGGATGTTGAAACTCGGGACTCATACAGATGCAGGCACACAGTCACCCGGAACCGATATTTACAGAGCATTGCACTCATAGCTGACCGATGGCTCCAAAACCTTCAGCACTTAAGTAACCAGGGAACGGTGCAGTTTCATCCAAGAGTGAGGAAGTACGCTACCTTTTCCAATGACAAGGCCACACTTGTCAGCAGGGATGGTGTAGGTAACTTCCTGAAGTGGTCCTGGTGAACCCACAGTCCAGTCACTACGACCTCTGACCCTGCTGGTACGCATGGAAGATCCAAAGCCATCACGCTCCTAAAGATCCAAAGCACACGCCATTAAATGCTGGCCAACAGAAAAGAGACAACAAGAAAGATCTAGAGAAGGTAACTAACGGACATAGTGTGAGGATTACCTGTGCGGTCTGAATGAGGTCATTGATGAGGTGAACTGCATGCTGACAGCGTTCGGGCTGACCCATCACCATGGCGACCCGCTCCGGGCTGATACCATCATCTTAATCACAGAAGGTTGGGGTGAGCGTTGGGTGAAGGCTGCTGGTTCTATTACAACCTCCCCTAACCAGTTGTATACATTTTTGACCACTAGGTGCTATATTAGAGCGAATGGCGACCTGTACCTAGGTACCACTGGTTATTCGCTAGAGTTTTAAGGCTTGGCTCATAGTATTCAAAGTTCACTGTGGTTTAAATGAAGGCATTTTCTAGCTTTACCCATTAAAAAAATCCTGAATAGCTCAAAACTACGTGTAGAGATCATGGAGATCCACACATGCGGTGTAGGTCTCTGGTTTGTGGGGGCAAACGTGAACAGACCTGCTTTGAACTGGATTCTGACTCCGGCATCATTCTGGATCTTCTTAATCATCTCCCCGTTCCTGCCGATGACGATACCAACAGCAAACCTGGGCACTGCCACCTGGGGGGGATCAAACCCATGTAGCTATGAATGGAGGGGGAAGTTAGAGCTGTGTTCATACATGCACGAGTTTGAGTCTCAATGACTATGTTTGAGTGAGTTCACTTGGTCCCCTCATTCCCTATATAGTACAGAATTAAGGAAATTAGTAAAAGTATGCTAATGATGTGCTGCAAATCTACCACTGTAACGTATTGGTCGTATAAGGAAACCAACACCTGATACCCTGTAGCAGCTCATTTAAAGAGCCCGTACACGTCAGACCATGCCTATTGGAAAACCATGTCTTCAAGGAAAAACGCTATGCATCATGGGATATAAAGCAGAAATACATGTGCATCGGATGCACATACATTTACCGTGCATTATGGATACATAAGGTATTGCACTATACAGGGAACCATATTTCTACTCGACCACCCAACACAATGCGACACCCTCAACAGTGCACTACAATGCGAGGCACAAGTGGTCCAATCCAAACATGGCGCGCCGCCTTACGTCCAGAGTGGCGCCTCCCAGGCGAGCAGTGAAGTCATTGCGTCCAGACCTGAAATCCCCCTGGTCCTTATCGCGGATCACCTCCAGGACCAGCTCCCGGGCTGCCTGTAGGACGAGCAGAGGAGGAGGGTAAACCAATCAGCTCACAGTGCACTATGATCTGACGTTATCCATCCCCGTTGAACCACAACCCGCCAGTACTGCTTTGAGTCCAAAGGAGAGGGCCGAGCGATTGCTCTATTCAAAGTTCTGGTTAATAGACTAAATATAGTCAGAGTTTGGTTCTGAAAATCTGCACAGTCATTGTTTGTGCTATAAGGCCAACCAATAGCCGGGGCACTTGTTTTAGCAACATTTTGAATACGTGAGAAGTGGGTCTCGTGTGGCATCAACATGTTCAGCTCATCTACCTCACAAACCAAACCAACAGGTCCTCGCTCTGTGTCCCAGTACCACTTTGACACAAAGAGCAGACTTCCTGTCGAACCCAGATGTTCTGGTTAGGTTTTGGTGACGGACCAACAGGTTAGACTGATGAAGCATGCCGAGGCCTTGAAGATACACCTGGAGGTCCCTTGGCAGTGTCAACTTATGGCATACCTGCACTTTGTAGGGGTCCCCAGAGATGCGCAGTGGTTTGTCAGCACCGGTGGGCATGGGTCCGTCCTGTATCATCATCATCTTCACCCCTGCCCGCTCCTGTAACACACACACAATAGAAACTACTCATGAGCACCTTCGCACTCCGGTTTACACACACGCCCCTAGAGTATCCAGTAACCCCGTCTTACCTGGAGCTGTTTGATGGTGTCTCCGCCCCGGCCAATCACCAGGCCCACCTTACTGGCTGGAATGAGCATCTCCTGCACAGAGCCGCCACCCTCTCCGTCGCCGTGGAAACCCGGCCCGTTCCGACAGCGGTCAACAATCTGAGCAAGCATTCTCTTGGCTTGCCTGAAACCCCCCCCACACACACACACACAATAAGACGCTATTGACGGGGGCTAGGGTCATAGCGAGGGCTCACGTTCACCTCAACACTACCAGCGGAAACTTGTTTCTGCTTCAGAACAGGATGTGACTCACTCAATGCTCTCTGGAGTCCCTGTCAAAGAACACGGCCGCTCCATCAGGCCTCCACTGTCTGCAACAAACATCCGCATACACACACACACACACACACATTAGACTACACGGTAGCTCAACCAAAACATGGAGGGTAAAAGGTGCTTGAGTGAGAAGACAGAAGGGGCAGATCACCTATTGTTAGAAAAGCCTCACCAGCAGCTATCTGGATCTTACACCCCGACTCCAGCTGGATCCTGGTGATCTGCTCGCCCCCGCGGCCGATGACTGGGGGACGGGAAGGTCAGGGGAGCACTTGCAATTTACTGCTGGGACTTTTAACTGGCATTAACAGTAAGGGGGGACAAAAGGTCGGAGGTCATACTTACTGAAACCGACCATCCTGTCAGGAACCCTGTAGTCTTCCGTTATGACCCTGCAAAGACAAGAGAGGGGTCAGGAGAAACGCAGGACGACGCAGACTGCACACCTGTCGGTAGGTGATTACGGTGACATGTCTGCAGTGGGTGGACCCATACCACTCATCTACCGGTACACGACACACACACAGCATCATTTGAAGCTTGGGATAATCGTGAGGTTTTCCCGAGCAAATAGTAATATCATAGCGCACATCTTTTCCTGCCTGAAGCCGAAACACATTTCATCAGCTGATTGACTCTCCTTTTGATTTCTAAAGAGGGAATTTGAATTACGAAAAAAGCAAAACTATAATATTTGGCTTCCAGAGAATGAGAGTACGGCTACTTCCATTTATCAAAAAGAAAAAAATTCTGTAATTTCAACAAGGTTTTGATGTAAATTGACGAGCGCCAGTCACCCTAAGAGAAATCAGGCAGGCGCAACTGTGGGTGCGGATCGCCATGAAAGGAAAAGACATCGCAACTAGTTCTAGCCATGTTTATTAAATTACCGACCCGTTATTAGTAGGATTAGCTTTTTGGCATCTTTGAGCGTTCAAACATTAAATCGGGATCTTTATATGTTCATTAACAAAGCACTTCTTAAAATATTAGCCACCCTGCTTGTGCCAACCTCTTATTTCTATGGCTGGAACTGACTGGTAGGAGCGTCACAATGGAAAACTAGATCCTGGGGAGATCGGAGCCTTTAATAGTATTATTACTACAACAAGTTCGGTCAAAGTATGTCCGTCGGGCATGCTTATTCTCACACTCGACAGGCGTTATTAAAGTGCTACCAAAGTATTGGTAGCATGAATAATGCTCCAATATCGGAATACAAAACCAAACCAATACCTCAACGCATTCTATTTTAGCCCTGGGATATTCTGACAAACCTAACCTTATTTTCTACCTGCAGTTCACAAATATGCATAGGGTTTAAATACATTTGTTTTCATAAATACACTTTAATCCTTTGAATACCTCCCCGACAAGAATAACCTGAATAGTTTCACATTGTATGCATGCGTGTGTTTGACCAAAATCAAATTAGGATTGAGAAGCTGATCTTACCTTTGATGCCCCATCGCTTGAAGCTGATTACCTACTGTGAGACAGACAGATCGCAAAGTTACAAAACAAAGTAATAAAAAAACGTAGGTTATAACAATCATTTAGTTAGAGCTAGCCGTGTTAGCATTACCCAGCTAAATGACAGATTATAACTAGTTATACCCCACTTAACTAGAGGCTTCAGCTAAAAAATACCTAAAGTAAAGGTGGTAGTTGGTAATACCTTACTAACCTACAGGCCGAGCAAGTAATAGCCAGCTGAACCACAGGCTACAGTTAGTAATACCTCACTAAACACACTAAAGCTAATAATAGCCCACTAAACTACAGGCTGCAACTTGTAATACTCAGCTGAACTACAGACTGCAGCTAGTAATACAGTAATAAACAGGCTAATTCTTATAAAAGCCCAGTAAACTACAGGCTGTGGCTAGTAATACCTCACTAAACACCAGGCTAATGCTAATAATAGCCCAGTAAACTACAGGCTGCAGTTGTTTTTACCCCGTTGAACTACAGATTGTGGCCAGTAATACCCACTTGACTAGAGGCTGTGGCAAGTAATATCAGGGTAACTAAAGGCTGTAGCTAGTGATACCCGCTTAACCACAACATATAGCTAGTAATACCCGCTTAACTATAAGGTGGTTGCTAGTAATACCCCGTTCAACTTCAGGCTGTAGCAAGTAATACCCCAAAGCAGAGCTGCAATTACCAGCACTTTCGCGCCTCTAGTGCCAGCTACATACTGCATACAAGTACACATGTCTATTGTAGTGAACTACATTAGTACATTTGCATGCCATCTTATTAAGTACTGCGTACAGTGAAAACTAATCGTTATGTTGCTAGCGAACATGCACCATTGTATTCTTGATACTTTCAGGCATTGGAACAGCTTTCTGATGAATGACTACTTGGAATAACCTGCTGCTCTAGTGTGAGTCACTACCGTGACTCGTCGAGCTGTAGCAATGCTGCCTTTTTGGCCAGTGTGAACGTATACCTTGAGCCGCTTTGCTACTGCAGCACGTCAGAGATTCATTTGTTGGTCCTCTGAACTGTGGTAATGTTCTAGCTTGCGTGGGATTTTGACTTTGATCACAGCGGTTCATTCTCACATGGGGAAAGATTGCTAATGCCATGCCAACATTATTAAAATGTTCTATTTGACAATTGAGGTTGATGGAGCCCCGGAACTTTGGGAGTAGCAACTTGGAAACAAAAAGGAGGGATTTCCTATTGTCATTACGCGTGATTGCCATCAGCTACAATTTGATAGGGTATATGATGGTCATCCAAACAAAAACATGCATCATGTTATCCATTTGCAATAAAGGCATCACTGTAGAAAAATAGCCGCACACAGGAAAGTATGAATAAATACATAAAATAACTTGCATTTACATGTTTGTACCTGTTGGATACCGGTGGACTGCACGGACTGCTCCGACCTTCATATACAGTGCCTCACTAAAGTAGCAGTCAGCTCTTCATTTCTAAATGCCACCACATTCATCTGGTGGGGCATCAACATTCTATCGCTACATGCTCAGAAAAGCTGACACATTCCCGACACATTAGCAGTGATAGGTGCTGCGTATTTAACAAAACCCTTCAGCCAATCCATTTTCATGTAATTGCGTCCGATTTTGATTTCAAAGCACGGCTTCTTTTTTTTCTCACCCATGGGACCACGTGTAAAATACATATTATGTATAGACACCAGACCTACCTCCATCTTCTCCAGGTCGTTTCTGTCCTGGGTAATAGAGGGAAGCTTCCACACTCGCAGAGGAGCTGTTGAGATGGGACATGGGTTCGCTGCCCATCTTGACCACAGCCATCTGACACACATGCAAAGAAAGGGACAGACATGAAGAGCAGCGGGTTATTAGCGTTACAACAAAACCAAGTAGTAGGAAATCAGTGGATTGATGGCTGCTCGTTCTAAGCTAGTAGTATGTTTGAAAAGTGCAACCTGTGAGTTCAAGTTAGCTCCACACAACACTTGTCGAACTCCTGTCCTTGCTTTAGCAAACAGACGGACCCTGCACCCTCCCTAGAGTAGCTTACAGTTTAGAGCAAACACACTAATAGCCTTGTAGCACTCTCTCTACTCTTGCTGCTGTTGAAAAGGGACTTCTGGCTTGTTGAGACCACTGGTTAAAGGGATGAGCTGCAGCCATGGACTGGCAATCTGCACAATTTACAACTAATCCATCGCAGCTCTAGTAACCTATGGCCGAGGATCAGAGCAGTTTAATGATGTGCTTTGCGTTATGACGCAATAAGTCACATTTCAACTAAGTCATAGCTTAAAATTACCTGGACATACGTTTGTCAATACTGATCGATAGAGATTTCTACAACGTAACCAATACAAATTACATCCTGTAACTGATGTATTCTACAAATCAATGCCGGCCAACCCGTATCTCTCGTTGTTTAAAAGAATATAACGATTTATACGGCCAGAACCTCTCCCACTCACACCCAACCGAGCTACGTTAGTTCCTGTCACAGTTGAAAAGCCAGTTTGAGTGGCAGAGAACTAATTTATTGAGTTTTTATTCATCCTGAAAGTCTCCCCCCTACCAACGAGGAGGCCTCATTCTTACACATTACGACTTTAACAGCTGCATCCAAACAGACCGATTAGACGCATTATGGCAACCCAAAGAGAAGTATCACGCAAGCACAGCTCCTATTGAATCAAATTGAACAAAAAAGGGAGTAAAAAAAGGGAACTACAGGTCTGCAATAATTTCTTAAGCATGTTAAGTGATGCAAGTGTTCACCCCAACCCAATTTCCCCAGCGCTATAAGAGCGGCCCTACCTCAGCACACAATTAGATGAGTGGAAAGAAACGGCACTGTTCTGAGCTGAGCAACATTCCTCAGGTCATACCACAACCTCACAGGTGACTTTGAGGCAGATGTCAGAGAAGAACTGCGTTTAGAATATCTTCCTGCTATGTGTCACTTAAAGGATATTTTAAGGTACATATCATTATTGCTTTGCATTCAATTCATACCACCCATATTTATATAGCACAGACAGAGCGCAAGTTATCAACTTATTGAGAGCCAATAGGCACCCTCAAATAACCAAATGCAGTGTCAGGAAGTCGATTGCGCCCTAAACTTGCATCTCGTGTGTGTATTCAATGTACAGGACGACTCCACAACTGACTAGAAAACCACTTCAAATAGCGTGGCATAACATGCAGCAGAACAGTACTAGAAACGGTTACCAAGATTCCTCCTCTACGCCTCAATTAAACAAATGTGTGTAAAAATGGGTAACGTTTTAGTTAGCAACCCCTGTGTAGCTCAGATAGTACAGCAAGGCACAGGCACTGACAACGTTAGGGTTGCCACTTTTCATAGCAAGACAGTAAGATCCTGCAACATCCTAAAGAGTCTCTATCAAACCTCTAATTTAATCTAGATCATTTTGCAAATAGTGGCATCTTAAATTCAACTTAATCACTGTCAAATTAAATCTATGGAGGTGTTCCTGTTACATTATACTGGTTGCCAAGACATTCAGGGTGCACCGTTAAGATCACGTCCATTCACATGTTCTGAATAACCACTCCTTTACCAACTAATGCTTATTGCCGGATCTCCAACATGAAATCCCAGAGGGAAAAAACGTGTTTTCCTCCTTTGCTAGTATGGCCTCAGAGGTGCCACACCAGAGATCTGGTAGGTGTACCTACATAGAAAATAACCGAGTTACATGGTTCGAATCCACTTTGGAGCAAGATTATGTGGGCCTATAGGACCCCGGCACACCCCCACGGAGCATATATGGGGCTTGTGAGTGTGTTGCATAACGCCAGCCTAGTTTCTAACTAACTGAGTAAACACCGAACCTAAAGGGGGAGGGGGGGGGGGGAAGAGTCCACATTCCTGGTTAAAATATCCGAATACAAAACGGGTGGCTGTCAAAAAACACACATAATAAACAGCATTTTGCCCACTTGTTAAGCAGAGTTATTTGAGCACTCGGGTGGTAGGGTCGAGAACCTAACTTTTCCTTCTGGTTAGCAGCCCAACAGGTCGTGTCTGAGTGACACGTGTGGCCAAACTTCGTGTCTCTTCGCTCCACCGACACGAATTAACTCGAGTTCGGTGTGCGTGACAGCGCTCCGAACTCCACGCAAAGTAGGGAGCCGACGACGTCGCCCAAACGAATTGTGTAAAACTAGCAACAAGTGCGCGTAGGCACTAAGTCGAAACTGGTTTCTAAGCTAGTTAGCATGCTACTGTGTGTCTGTTCGTGAGTGGATAGCCACCAGGGTTCAAGAACTAACAGCAACCACGGGAGAATCCGAATAAAAGTGGTTTGAGCTCGTCTAAACGGCCGTGTTCGGCGTCGATCGGGTGCGTGGTGATTCCCGCGAGAGTTGTTACCTGCCGGGCCCTCTGTAAAGCATCGGCCAAGCCGTCTGACTTCAGCCCCGGCTGGCTCATCGAGGCCTGTCCCTGCACCAGCTCCGCCATCATAGTGCCAGTAGCTAGCTGGTTAGCTGGATTAGCTGACTGCTAGCTCTACTGTAGTTGGCTGCTGCTCAGCTGTTGGCGACTCGCTGCTCTGTTTCCGCTTCCGCGTTCAATCACGTGTTGCTGTAGTAGCTACAGCTCCACGTGTGGACAGCGGTGAGCAGCGAGGGCAGAGGACGAGCCACCACGACTCGCTTTGGAGCCCTTAAACGCCTGGGGATTTCCTTAGAATATACTCTGGTTGTGGGTTGTATTAATCAGAAACGTGGAAATGTTAGGTGGTATGTTAGGTTGGGGCGCTCGGATTTACCGACTCATTTTAAGTAATAAGTGACTGTGTCATTTGGCTGTCAATAAAACTTAAAGTTTAGAGGATCTGGGACCAAGTGTCATTACTTTGCCCATTTGTCTGTCTGTGTTCTACTCATATATATTTTAAAAATAATGGATTGCCTGTAGGACAAATGGATTGAAATCTGTCCCCGCCGATAACCCATCAACCTGTGAGCAGTGTCTGACCCCATGGTGACAAGATTATCAGTGGTCCCCACACACACACACACACACACACACACACACACACACACACACACACACACACACACACACACACACACACACACACACACACACACACACACACACACACACACACACACACACACACACACACACACACACACACACGTTCAAACATTCTAAGGTTTCACCTGATACAAATAAAACGTCATATGGAAACGGAACATTGGGCAAGATTTCATGATTATATTTTGTTGTGGGTGACCTGTGTCTTTATTAAAACACAGAAGTGCAGAGATTCTAAAATGTTGGCATTTTGAAACTGGCATTTCACCAAGAGGCCAGAAAGCGTTAGACCATTAAAAAGACCCAAATAACCTCAATAAAAATGAATTGGTTCAATAATTATGGTTTCAGCCACACAATGTTCTGAGACATCCTGAGCCCCTGACATTTCTTGTTCAAACTATGGATGGAATATTTGTACATTATTTTAATTCAGTAGAATAACTCTTTTGAAATCCCCTTTCTCTGAAGTGAATCCTCTTCCAGAGCAAATAGTGCTTAAAGTCTAATGTGGTCATGAAAAATCCTATCCTATATCTTTATTAATGTGTGTTACTGCCAGGGCCCAGTTATGATAGTTCTGTTGAGCAGGAACAGAACTATCCAGAGAAATATCCTCTCTCTCTCGCTCTCTCTCTCTCTCTCTCTCTCTCTCTCTCTCTCTCTCTCTCTCTCTCTCTCTCTCTCTCTCTCTCTCTCTCTCTCTCTCTCTCTCTCTCTCTCTCTCTCTCTCTCTCTCTCTCTCTCTCTTAATCTTTGTCTCTTCATATGCAGCTCTTTCAGTTCACGGACCATTTGACCCCCCCCCCCCCTCAAAGGCAGGGCCCTCAGGTTCCTGGGCCCCCCTGCTGTCAACTGGCAATAACATGAATTGATACATCCCCCCCAGGCAATTTATCCTCGGAACTGTCTCAAGTATTTAAAGAAGTGTGAGTGGTAGATCAGAGGAGAGGAGAGTAGAGGGATGGAGAGAAAAAGGGACTGAGAGCAGAGAGGGAGATTAGGACAGAGAGAGAGCGGAGGAAAGAGAGAGAAAGAGACTGAAAGGGGAGAGGGAGACTGAGTGCTCAGGGTAAGGCATGGGTTTCGGCCTGGGCTCAGGGCCGGTGGCTTGCTTTTAGGGCCCTCGTATAGACCTGGAGGGCACGGTTACCACGGTTATGCATGTTAGCCATAACATGGGAACTGACTTCAGGAAACTTAAACCTGTTTGGCACCATAGCAACCCAGGGCACAAACGTTAACGCCATAGCAACTCCTGGTAACAACATGAGTGCCATTAGTTTCTCACTGAATGAAAAGTGTATTGTAAACGCGCAACTAGATGATGTTAGCATTGAAGCAGGTCAAAGCTGTAAGCATAGCAATATTACTAAAGGTACGGTTCAATTCAAACATGGTTATATCCTGCCATGGGTCTGTGTTTTTGCCTCCTGCAGCTCTGACTTCTCTGACTGTCTGCTCCCTGTCTCTCTCTCTCTCTCTCTCTCTCTCTCTCTCTCTCTCTCTCTCTCTCTCTCTCTCTCTCTCTCTCTCTCTCTCTCTCTCTCTCTCTCTCTCTCTCTCTCTCTCTCTCTCTCTCTCTCTCTACTAAATCCCTGGATCTCTCTTATTCTGTCTATCTGTTATCATCGGCTCAAGATTGGTAATTTAAACTTTGAGGAAAGTACATTACAAATCTGAGGGTGTGGGCTAGATAATGCTAAATATTTGGATATCCCTAGCTTTCATATTTGAGGCATTTCAAAGCAGTTTTATAACCTTATTGCAGTTTGACATTTAAACCCGTTGATTATTCCAGTGAACATCGCTATTCTAGTTCAACCTCTCTTCTCCTGCCAGTCCCCTGCTATTCACATGGCAAGCAACTTATAGAGTCCCTGTCTAACCCAGTTTAAGACCGATTCGTAGTCCGGCCATACCATGCTAGGAACGGGCTCTGCTCGGGTCAACTGTGACTAAAATAATTCAGTAGGCAAAATAGTGCTGTGGACGTCTGCCTTGGAGGCTCGGTATGAGGCTTTCACGTCGATACTCTTTTTGTTATGAATATGTAATGCAGCTTCCTGTATATATTTAATATTTGATGTATCCTGTGCATGTTTGTCAATAAAATAAGCATTAAAAAGTAAAAGGAAGATTTTTTAAATTAATTAATTATTATTTTATTTGGTAACTGAGACCTGGAAAAGGAGAGAAAATAAATACTGCCAATGATCTACAAGTCCCCAGCCCGTCACCTGTCAATCACTCATGAATTACCTGTCAGTCACCTTTTAATTTTCTGTGAGTCCCCTGTCATCGTCTGCCTGTCACCAGCCAATCACTTGCTTATCACCATCCAGTACAAGTCAATTAGCAGCCAAAACCAGCCAATCACCTGCAGTCACCTACCAATCACCTGCTTGTCACCTGCCAATCACCAGCCAGTCACTAGCCAATCACCTGCCTGTCACCTGCCAAACACAAGCCAATCACCTGCCAATCACCTGCCTGTTACCTGCCAATGACCTGCCAATACCTGCCAGTCTCCTACAGTCACCAGCAAATTACCTGCCAGTCAGCAGCCAATCTACTGCGAGTTATCTACCAGCTGTTGGTTATCTGTCAGTCTGCTTTCACAACAGCGGAATCATCTCTCTCTCTCTCTCTCTCTCTCTCTCTCTCTCTCTCTCTCTCTCTCTCTCTCTCTCTCTCTCTCTCTCTCTCTCTCTCTCTCTCTCTCTCTCTCTCTCTCTCTCTCTCTCTCTCTCTCTTTCTCTCTCTCACTTTGACACGGAGGGACAGGAAAAAATAAAAATATCAGAAAGACAGTAGAGACAGACAAACAGGCAGACAACCAGAGAGACAGACAGATATAAGAATAAGACTCACGTCTCTCTATTTGCTATTTGTTATCGAATTATGAACTATTTGTTGCGGCCTCAAGTCTTCATGCTCCAACTATTTGAGAGTGTGTGCATGGAGGTGTGTCTCTGTGTGTGTGTGTGTGTGTGCGTGTGTGTGTGTGTGTGTTGTGTGTGTGTGTGTGTGTGTGTGTGTGTGTGTGTGTGTGTGTGTGTGTGTGTGTGTGTGTGTGTGTGTGTGTGTGTGTGTGTGTGTGTGTGTGTGTGTGTGTGTTTGCAGGAAGGGGGGGGGGGGGGTCGGAGGGATGTATACAAGGAAAAGCGAAAGGGGATGGTCAGCAACAAAGTGTCACATCCATAAATATTTAGTCCAGTCTTTTGGGGCGGCCGTTGTGGGAGGAGAGGGTTACACACAGTCTGTTGAATAGAGAGCATGGAGGACCTGCACACCATCCACCTCCACCCTGGCAGCAGCACCAGATGGATGCAAGATTAGCTACCCCCCCTCCTCCTCCTCCTCCTCCTCCTCCTTCTCTATTCTCTCCATCATCTATCCTTTTTTTTTCTTTTTTTGCAGCCACAAGTTTCTATCACCCTTCACCCCCCCCCCCCCCCCCCCCCG
>OLKM01000082.1:52072-54572 GCA_900291075.1 Melanogrammus aeglefinus
CACACACACACACACGCACACACACGCTCCCACACATACTCTAACACAAACACACACTCACATCCCCACAAACACACACACACACACACACGCAAACAAAAAAATGTGCACGTACACAGAGCAGCACATACACAGCAGAACGATACTCAACGGGAGACGCGCTTCCATCTATACGTGTCAGACTTATTGAGAGGCAGACATGGTAAATGAGGGAGGCATTGTGAGCGCGTTCTCCGGAGTGGAGCGGGGAATTAGCGGACGAGCTGAATGCTAAGTGAGCACGGAACATTGCGCGAAGGTCTCCAACTCAAACCTGGCCTTGTTTGTGAGCCACAGCAGCAGGTGGGATAAACACAGGCATTCTGCTCTCAGTGGAAAGCCATTATCTGTCACGCTGATGGTATTCACTCCTTATATTCACTCCACCATCGCAGGGCGCGGCGGGGCGGGTGTGGGGGGGTTCTTCAACGGCTCTTCAACGCACGGAGGGCTCTCAACAAGCATCAGTCTCTCTCTGAATGTTATTTGCGTCGACACAAGAATATCAACCAAATCAGCCATAGCCACACAGACAACCCGAGCCTGAATGTGGTGGGACAGTGGTTCTCAAACTTTTTAGACCGCGTTCCACCACAGAAAATATTTGTCTCCCCAAGTACCACCAGACAGATGTTATAAAATATAACAATATACAGTAGCGTAGGCCTGTGGCCCTATTCAGCTACGCACATCTCATGCAGTAGGCACATTTATTCTTAAAAATAATATTATTTATTGTTAGCTGTTGTCAGCTGTACAAAGTGGTAGCACTAGAACAGAGACCCTGAAACACATACACACACAGCAAGTGAGAACATGATCTCATGGTCAATGTATTTCCATTCGTGCTAGTATTTTGATAGTAGCCTATTGTTTTTAATCTAAGTATTTTTTTTCTTTCTAATTTCTCTGCGTACAACTTGATAGCGCATCGCATACCACCAGTGGTACACGTACCATCATTTGAAAACCACTGTGGTAGGGTTTTAGAGACAGAGGACCCAACGGGGTCTTGCAACAGGGACTGGGACGTCCCTGTGCACGTCTCTGAGCACAGTAGGCTCGGTGGCTGACTATCTGGAGGTACACCTGCCCCTATAAGCAGTGTTGGCATTATGGGGAGACCTGGGGAGTCTGAGACACCCTGAAAGAAAGAAAGAAAGAAAGAAAGAAAGAAAGAAAGAAAGAAAGAAAGAAAGAAAGAAAGAAAGAAAGAAAGAAAGAAAGAAAGAAAGAAAGAAAGAAAGAAAGAAAGAAAGAAAGAAAGAAAGAAAGAAAGAAAGAAAGAAAGAAAGAAAGAAAGAAAGAAAGAAAGAAAGAAAGAAAGAAAGAATGAATGAATGAATGAATGAATGAATGAATGAATGAATGAAATGAAAGAAAGAAAGAAAGAAAGAAAGAAAGAAAGAAAGAAAGAAAGAAAGAAAGAAAGAAAGAAAGAAAGAAAGAAAGAAAGAAAGAAAGAAAGAAAGAAAGAAAGAAAGAAAGAAAGAAAGAAAGAAATGCATTTAAACATTATTCTCTTCATTCTAAATTCAATAATAATTCAAATGTGATGTATTGAATATGTATTTTAATACGAACACTCACTAAGATGACTACGAATGTGCCAACTTGTTCAGTGATTTTCATCCTTGGATCAATCTCTGTTTCTGTGCAAATTTAACAAAACTAAAACAAAAGAAGTATTTTAGTATTTCAACACTTCCTGGAAAATAGTAATTACTTGCCTTCAAATAGTTATCTGGAGTAGGACAATACTGCTCTTCAGATTACTCTGATACGCTATTTATTTTATCTTTATTTTATTTACCTAGATTATTTGCTCAATAAACTTCTAAATAAAAAATAGAAAAAATTGGATCACTAGGGAGCTGATGTCCAACCACTCCCATCTGAACCATGGGCATCGATAGAGGCTTTAGGTCCTGGCCAAGTACTTCACAGCCGGTCCCACTGACCAAATGAGTCACATGACACAGGGTTGGGTCATGATTAGAGGGAGGGTTCCTCAAAGTTCAGCACCCCTGTCACTGGTCCCCCTACAGGATCATCTAATGTCTTGTTCCACCCTAGTTAAGTTTTTTTCACCACATCACCACTTTTGTCATTTTTGTTTTGTAATTCGGCCCATATCCTTACTCACTTTTCAAGGTTTTCGGAGGCTGAGATATTTGCGCTTAATCTGGTTTTAAAGGGTCTATTTACAGATGTGTGGGTAAATGAGTGTGAGTAGGTCAGTGTTGAACTGTTTAATTGTAAGGTTATATTAATTGAATTGAATTTGGAGCCTTCCATTTTCAAAACAATGACATAGAAAGGCCCTAGCTTGAATAAGGATTAGCTCGAGGACTTGGTGAAACCAATCGCAAAAGTAAAACTATAATATAAATTAACAAAAAGATGTCAAAATACATGTAAACATGATCGACAGCTTGGGTAACAGGATGGACAGTATCCG
>OLKM01000082.1:59572-92072 GCA_900291075.1 Melanogrammus aeglefinus
AGGCCTATGAATATTCACGATGATATATTTTTTCAAACAAGTGGCCTAGTTGATGTCGTCTAACTTTACACCGTAGGAAATGAAAATGACAAATAAACGTTTTACAATCATGTTTATGCAGAAAGTATACTGATTACCTGGTACTTTAGGTCATCTGCTCTGTCAGTATGTGGTTAATCATGACCGCTGAAAGAGGGCGCGGAGGACGAGTTATATCAGACATCAGCGCCCCCCAGTGGACATAGATAAGAAAAGCTGCAGTGCTATGAATTAACTCTTAATAGTTCTATTGATATATACATTCAATCGTCGAAATTAAAATACATAGCAATGCATCCAAAAAACCTCAGCATGAACACATCAAGCATATTTATTTGGATCCAAATATGTTTTAAGAAGAGGTTCAACTGATTTCACACCATGAGCCTTTGTATCACCGTGGGTGTGAGTTTCCTTAGGGCTTGCCTTTCCACCGTATTCATAATTTGAGATGGTTAGTGTATAGGCCTATCATCAGCGCATGCAAAATGGATCAAACATTTCATGGATGTGGTATAGGGCATACCTAACAGAGGTACTAGCTTGATCCTTCTTGAAGCCTCCGCATGCATTACGTGTGTATGTAATATGTCTCACTTGTGGCCCTCTGGTGGTTGGATGGTGACCATGGCATTTAAATTATGTCCTGAATGAATATTCCCTCATGCCTACGATCGAAGAAGTCGATTAAAGACAAAGTGATATAGCCTCAATTAGCTTAATTTTACTCCCTGATTGGAAGGCGAATACATCTAAATGGTATCAAAGCAGTTGGATAAGTTTTTCCCTCCATGTGTTCACAGTCCAATGGGCATGGTCAACAAAGACCAGAGCAACATATGCATGACACCTGCGTGCGGGCTTGACTGGAAACCCACGTAGCAGCTGGTAGTTATATACTATATGAATACTTTATAAAAAAAATAGTCATTTGAAATGTAATGAATTGATTACAGTTGAGGGTTAACGTCATGTTTTTGTGAGCCTCTAACTTTCTCACACACACACACACACACACACACACACACACACACACACACACACACACACACACACACACACACACACACACACACACACACACACACACACACACACACAACACACACACACACACACACACACACACACACACACACACACACACACACACACACACACACACAGTGGCCTCAATCCAGTTTCCTATATTCAAGTAATAAGGAGCACTCTGCAGCCAAGGACAGCACCTGGACCCCACAGCACTCACACACGCACACAAACGCACTCAAGCAAGCAAGCATGCAAACGCAAACACACACACACACACACACACACACACACACACACACACACACACACACACAACACACAACACATCACACACACACACACACACACACACACACACACACACACACACACACACACACACACACACACACACACACACACACACACACACACACACACAGAAAGGAACACACCAACACACCACAAAACAGTGAGAGCAAGGAAAACATTTTCCTTCTAGTTGAACTGCCTACACACATTGACAATGGAAATCTTCAACAATATATAGGACCATTTGTAAACACTTTCTCTGACTTTATGACGGGACATCTCTAGTGATATCATGGCCGTTTCAACACAACACCAGGTAGGCCTACTCATTCGTTGATTAATTAATTAGTCTAATTAATAATATTGCATATCATTAGCATGGGTAAACATTGGAACAGGAATTACTCAAAAGTATTATTAAAATAATTATTTTAATCTCATTTTCATCTCATAAACATGTTGATTTTTTTTCTAGCAAACATCACCTGTTGTTATTCCGAGTATTAACATCATTGTTGATTACAGAAATATTCCTTTTCATGTCTAATCTGAAGTTGTGTTTCTTAAGCCAATTGTCTGCCCTATAGAGATGAGAACTTGGAATGAGCAAATAATCATTAAAGCTGATTCAACAAACTTAACGTAATTTTTATTCAGTCTCATAAGCCCGCTGAGGATTCTGTCCCTCTCCTGCACTTGTGTTTTAATGATCTTTTGGCATGTACTTTTACTGTATTCTTTCATTGTACAGATAAATAAAGTAAACTTCATGTTAATGGATATTGGTTCCAAATGTATGAATGGAATGTTGAAGGTTAAATGTTGTCCTGGGAGCATCTTCTCTGACCCAGTATGTCCTGCTCTCTAACAGACCTTGATAAGCCAGCCTTCAACGCTGATAAAAGAGAACACATCGTTACCCACAATCCCCTTCACCTATCTTTATGGACCAACATGAATCAGGTACGGGTGAGATTAATTATAGTATGGTGATTCGGATGGGAGGCTGAATGACTGCATAAAACAAAATGTTTCTGAAAGATTGAAATTTATTTATTAAACATCTTAAACACACAATAGAAAACCATTTCAATGCATCTCAACATATAGATTCTGGGGGGAAAAAAGACTGACAAGCAAACAGACAGAGGGACAGATAAAAAAAAATGTTGCCTGCTTTGATTGATATTTTTGTAATGAAATCATTCATCAACAGCTTAACCTCATAAGAGTCAGCTGTCTGTCTGTCTGCCTATCTATACGGGCCGGTCTGTCTGTCTAATAACCAGACATACAGATGGACGCACATACAAGTCTTTAACAATGTGAAATATATTTCCTACCATTAATGCGATGCCTAAGGTGTATCTACGGGACAGGCAGCATTAGACACAACGGCAGAACCACTCTGCTTAGACTGAGGGCCTGTAAGTGTCTATCATAGTATTGGCACTTTGAGTTTCTCTACATTTTGGCAGTAGTTGGAAACACTCCAGATTTTAAAGCAGAAATGCTTTGTAGAGGACAGCAACTATCAGCCACACACACACACACACACACACACACACACACACACACACACACACACACACACACACACACACACACACACACACACACACACACACACACACACACACACACACACACACACACACACACACACTTTCAAAATGTCTCTCAAAATGTCTCTCAAATCAACAGAAATCTAAATCGAAGCACTCTGAAACAGATGGAACATTTGATTCCTAACCGGAAAGAGAAAGAAGAAGCAGTAGTCTTCTGACAGATAACACGTTAAGTGTGGAGACGGGGAGAGGGTAGGAAGAGATTAAGTCGAGAGAAACTGTCTCTCCGTCTGTTGATGGGAGAGGAGAGGGGAGGTATCGGACCGACACAGAGGCCTAACTCCGGCGGACAGTCAAGCCTCTCAAAAAGCTGACCAAGATCCCGTGACCCATTTGTCTACGTCTCCTCCACACTAAAACTCCATCCATCCATCTAGCGATCGATCAGTCCATCCACCCACCCACTCGCCTCTCTGTCGGTCATCCACTCCTCTGCCTCCGATGCAAAACGCCATCCCTTAAATGACATGCCTCCATACATTTCTCCCCTCTTTATGACGAGACTCAACTCATCAGCCCCGCCCCCCCTCCCTCTCTAACCATGCCCCTCTCCTCCTCCGGCCCCTCACCACTCCTTCTTCTTCTCGTCCATGGAGACCCCCCCGGGCCCCAGGGCCACCACCAGCAGCAGGCCCCCGATCACCGAGGTGGTCTGGAAGAAGTCGTACTTGAGGAAGTCGTGCATGGGCTTGTAGGTGGGCACCGTCCAGAAGGCGTTGAAGAACAGGTTGATCCAGGCCAGCCACAGCACCAGCGTCAGCGCCGCCAGCTTGGTCTTGAAGCCCACCGCCACCAACACGATCAGCGCCGTGCCCACCAGGTTCTGTAGGATCTGCCCGCGCACACTTACATTTAGCAGATGCATTTATCCAAAGCGACTTACAATAAATACATTTGTTTGTCAGTATAACCCAGAGTCTAGTACGGGTGAGAGGGGAGGGGGGGTTGTGTGTTTGCTGTGTGTGGCTGGCGGCCTATCGTGGGCCATGACCCGTCAGTGAAATGGTTTAAACCAGTAATCTTTGTTGCTTGGTGATTTGATTTCAGTTGCAATTTTGGTGCTTCCCTATTACTATATTTTATAATAACATGTATTTAGTAATATTCATTACTTGTCAACAGTGATGCCTGGCCTTGGAGGACCACTATTTTCAGTAACGAGTAACCTAACGCGTTACGATTTCCAAACCAGTAATCAGAATAAAGTTACTCATCAAAGTCATTGTGCGTTACTATATTTTTAATTTTTTTACCGGATCACCGATTGGCGTTGAGAGTGATGGAGTGGTGTGTGTGTGTGTGTTCGTGTTCGTGTTCGTGTGTGTGTGTGTGTGTGTGTGTGTGTGTGTGTGTGTGTGTGTGTGTGTGTGTGTGTGTGTGTGTGTGTCTCTCTGTCTGTCTCTCTGTCTGTCTCTCTGTCTGTCTGTCTCTCTGTCTGTCTCTCTGTCTGTCTCTCTGTCTGTCTGTCTCTCTGTCTGTCTGTCTCTCTGTCTGTCTCTCTGTCTGTCTGTGTGAGAGTGCGTGTGAAGCGATAGTCTCCAAAGACTTCAATCTATCAGTGGCGAGCGTCGACCTTGACTCTCCAGAGTCCGTGCCACAAGTTGATATTAGCGGCGGAATTAGTCGCACGGTGCTGCGTGCGTGCGTTCATGCCTGCGCGCCTTTGTGCGTGTGTGCTTGTAATCTAACTTAATTACTTTTAAAATCAAGTAATCAGTAAAGTAACTAAGTTACTGTTTTAAGGAGTAACTAGTAATCAGTAATCAGATTACTGATTACTAAGATTACTTTTTGAAGGTGACTGTGGCAACACTGCTTGTCAACCCTTGCCTTGTGTGAACTGCGAATCATTTCAGAATTTCACCGTGTTCTACTGTGCATTTGATAAATAACATCCCTTAGAACTTGTGTGTGCCTGCATGCGTATGCCTGCATGCGTATGCCTGCCTGCATGCGTATGCCTGCCTGCATGCGTATGCCTGCCTGCATGCGTATGCCTGCCTGCATGCGTATGCCTGCCTGCATGCGTATGCCTGCCTGCATGCATGCGTATGCCTGCCTGCATGCATGCTTATGCATGCATGCAGGCATGCGTATGTATGCGTTTCGGACGTGATGCTGACGGAGGTTGATGTAACCTATACTCACAGTGATGAGGTTCAACTCAAAGTGCAGTAGGGTCATGAACATCAGAACCAGGAGGACACGCCCCCCCAGCTGCATGTACTGTTTTGGAGAGCTCTCCCCGAGAGACGGCACCCCGGCAAACATGCTCTTCCCCTCGCCCCGGCTCTCAGCCAATAGCAGTAGCAGCCCGCCTCCCAGAGCCAGGTTCCTAGGGCAGGGATTGGAGGATTTAGAGTCCGCATTGCCTCTCTTCTTCTCAATGCGTCAGTGTGAACTGGGACACAATAATAAAACTTTTATAATAATAAAATAATAATGAAATAACAACTTAAATTAAAACATTGGTTTTTTTTTAAAATCTTAAAAAAAAATAGGTGTTGGCTTTAATATGCTATACATTTTCTTTTACATTCTTAATACATAAAAAAAAGCATTTGATCACCTCATGAGGAACTTCACATCCCAGAGTATACTGTATGCCACAGTCTGGAAGACAGACAGACAGACAGCCTTAGTGCTCACTTAACTTAACAGTCAATTAAATATAATATGGAAAGGTGCAACATGTTCTGGCAGACTGTCAAATTAGTCTTCTGCAGAAGGGGGCAGCATATTTTCAGAGAATCGTGGTGTACACCCCTAGCGTAAGAAGCAAGTTCATGACTCCCACAATGGTTTTTGGTTCCCAGTTCTCCCTCCCTCCCAAAACACATCGCCCAACAGAATATAGGAGTAATGCTCACGATTCACAGTAAAACTGTGTTATGGCACACTGCCAAGTCTTTCTCATTCAAGTGATGCAGTAAGTCAGAGCCAGTTTTCAATGTTTCAGGGTACTCTTGACGTGATTGACAAGAGGTTACCACACTCCATCTGGACATCACTACGACTTCATCCCCTCATGGACAGATGGAAGACGGGATGCTGCAGTGACGGATATCGGCTCTCGAGGGGTGGAGTTATATAAAGAGACTCAAAACGGGTCAGCCCTAGCTAAGGCTAGCTGCTAGCTGCTTACTTACAAATCCCTGAAGCTCAATGCAAAAATGTCTTTGACGTAACGCCAAGACTGTTATTTTTCTACATTCTGTTGATAATTGCAGTTCCTCTTGCTATTTATTAAACTTATTATATGACACGTTGCACCTTTCCATGTATTTAGGTCACAGAGTACATATCTACCAGACTCTCCTGGAGCGGTGGTACCTACCTGCAGGGCAATGATTCCAAACAGAGCAAAGCAGGCATACTGAACCAAATTCCTGCTGAGGATCAATACGCAGCCACCTAGAGGCAGAGGGCCACAGAAACAGACACATTAGTCATTGTTTAGTAGCAACACTAAATGTCTGATCGCTCACCTGCGGAGCAGTGCTTTTACAAACCTTTTTTTGTCTTAAAGTCCCCATAACCGGCTGAGAGCAACCGAATTCCAGAATGTGTTACAATTTGTTTTATACTAAGGGATATCAAGGTGTGCAGAAATCAACAAAAATGATATTCCTCTATATCCATGTCAATTTGATGTGATCTCAGGTCTATTGAACGATTACTATTCCCCCATGGTTTTTTAATGCGTTTCGTCTATTTTACCTTCTGACTACAGAGCCAAGCGCTGACTGATTATCTTACCAGAAATGTTTCCCTTTGAGGGCGGAGTTCTAAGTGCAAAGCCAAACGACTGAAGCCAGTAAGGTCTGTGTTGTTGTGACAGTGCCCTCTCAGAGGCACCTCCAGGTCATGATGATATAGTATAGAGCATGGTCCCCCCTCTGGCCATGAGCGATGCCCAGAGGGGGGATGGGTGGATGGTGGATGTCTGGAGATCCATTTAGGAGTGGCCGATATTGATGGCTGTGGCCGAGAGAGGGTTAAGCTGCTTGGTCACTTTTGAATACAACACCCGGGTGTGTGGCGCACTTCACCACATCGTTCATTAAAACGCTCGCACTCAATGACGTGAACTAGCGTTTATGCATACACTTTCTTCGTTCCGTCCTAGTACTCTCATCCCAATTTTGAAACTTAACAACCAAAGAAATGTCCCATCCCTCCCACTCTACATTTCTCCGTCATTGACAGGTGTTTTTTACCGCACCTGACAGGCAGGATGGACCCCTGAACCAATCAGGCAAGAGATTCCCTGATGAGCCGGGAGCGGTCTATTGTGCTGAGAAAGGCACGCATTCAGCCAGAGGAGATAATGTCACAGCACATCTCACTTAAAGCTGATGGATGATTTCTAACTATTCATACTCAAATAATAGCTCTTAAATCAACCAACAGCACCTTTAATCTATTCGATTTGATCATTTTCTATTGATTGTCTCATCGATGCCTTGCTCATGGTTGCAGCTATAATGGCTGAAGTCAACCAATGGACAGATAGATGCGGCTTTCTCCGGGCCTCACCCAGCTGCCCCAGCAGGTTGATGAGGACGAAGCAGGAGGCCAGGAACCAGCCACAGTTCCACGTGGCCGAGATGTAGTCGCTCTGCTCCGACCACTGGAACCACATCCTCACCCCGTCCTCCAGGAAGGTGCTGATCAGACACAAGCGTGCCAAGTGGGGAAGATACTGCTTGGTGAGACGCAGAAACTGCAGCGGAGAGGAGAGAGATGACAACACAGAGTTCATTTGGAGTAGTCAAGAGTAGTATTTCCAGCTGGTTATTTCCCTGTTTGTGCAGCAATTGTGTTCTGCATTGGGGGTGTCGCCTTTTCCTCATCGCAGCTCTAACCACAGGTGTGTTATTTTCTGTTGCAGCCCATTGAGGACATAAGTGTTGTTTATGAGTCATTGTCCTCCAGCCAAGCTCCACCTAAGTTTAGCTTTCCACACCAGTAGGGCGATGTGCCTCTCGGCCAATCACCTTTCTCCCTGTCAATACGGTGTAAGCTTTGGTGACAGAGTGGAAATCAATGGCGGTTGCTATGGAGACTGTGTGGTTTACCTACTAATGTGCCATTGAGACGACAGTGCACAAAGCAGGCAGGCATAATCGGATGAAGTCATAAGACAAATAAGTAAGAGGGGATAGGAGAGGGGTGATTAGATACAAACTTGGAAATCAACTATGCGGTTAAATCATTGTCATCGTCTCCTAGGCAAATGCAACAAACAAACATCTCAACAACACATGGACGCGTAGGACTCTGATAAGGCCAAGATGCATCGCATATGGGAGGTACAACTTAAGCCATAGACTATCATCAAATCAGAAGGATCCATGAACGCCCTGAGGATGATTGACTTTAGGTGGCTCTTTTTGGTTTTGCTTGCGGCTTAAACAACGTGCTAGATGTAACCTTAAATGGCCAGCATGATGTGGCAGTGGTGGCGGAGATGTGTGATGGTAGCAAATCATAGCGTTTCTCTATAGCGGTGATTTGTCCATTTCCTCTTTAACAGATAGGGTTTGTTGGCTCACACAGCGTTTTGAAACTGCTTTGTTTTCAGACTTGGTTTCGTGGAAGCACTTCGACGGAACACGTCAGGATAGACTACTTCATGATCGATTATGGCTAAAAACACAACAACACAAAAGAACACGCCGTCTTATTTTTTAGCTTCCGTCCTTCAAACATAGCCAGTGAAATCAACGATTCAAGGGGCCATGCCTAAAACTAGAAACATTAAGGTCTTTAAAGCAGACTAAGCGACAACCCTTTCGGCTAATGTTTGTTTCACTACCCCGACCCGATCGGTCTATCAACCCGTGGCAGGGTGGCCGTTTCCAGGGGAGCAGTGCTCACCTGGTCCGCTACATCCTCCGCCTGGCCCATCAGGTCGTTGTGTCCCATCTCCTCTCCGACAATAAGGCACTTCGATATTCAAGTTCAACGTTAGGAAAAAACAATATCAATAGTGTTACAACTTATTAACGTAGCCTCTCCCTGACTCAATCGAAGTATATTCTCGTTGATGGCTGCCTGCTCAGAGCCTGCTCCGCCCCATTATCCTCATTCCTCTGCGCCGGTTGGCAGTGCGCCTCCTGTCGGCGCGCTGGAGAAGACATGCCACGTAGTCGATTGTCACCGGAGCATACGTCACACACACGGCTGCTACTAGTGAATGAGCCAGACAGGGCCGGTACTAGCTTCTGGGGGGGCCCCTGTTCAATATGGAGAAACTATGCTGGGGATTAAATAAGGTGGTCCTGTGGCATGAATTCAACATTTAAATGTCTCTATATTTACAAGTTAGGAGGAAAATAAGCTAGATCCGTGAAAATCATATTATTTCATAACATATTTCAAATAAAGAATCTCAAATTGACCCAAGCATTTTCAACCTACATAAACAAAAAATCGGAAAGACCGGGGCTGACATCATTAAACTCCTGAAAATGTATATAATTCACAGAATCTTTACTGAATATCTCCTAAATAATAATAAATGAAAATTGCAGAATTTTCCTTAAAGCTGTTGTTTTAAATGTCAAGAAATAATTAGTTTGATGTCTGCGTCCGAGAGAGGGTTAAGCTTCTTGGACACTTTAAAGAGCACCTATTATGCTTTTTAGACTTTTATGACCTATAAACGTTGTTAAAATGATTTATAGTCACATTTAACCATACTAAAGTGTCAAATAATGACGTACATGCATTTAGACGTATTCCCTGCTGACCGTCTGGGGTGGCTGTTTAGAGCGCTAAACACTAGGGACGCTGGTCGCGATTCACTTGTCAAATTTCCGGGATTTTTCTACATAGAACAATCTTGATTGTCCATGCTGCAACATGCTCATGCTTCCGGAGCGGGGGCGGGGTGGCCGTCGGGACGATCGGGAGATTTCCCGGTCGACCGGCCAGCGAGGTCAGGTGGACCGGCCCACAATTGTTGTGAGCGGCCTGTGAAGTCAGTTGGACCGGCCCACGACTATTGTGAGCGGACACTGTGCGTCTGCAAGCCGGCCCTGAGCATAATTTATTCCCCTTCAAGACGCCGTGAAAATCCCAGAAATATACAATATTAGTCTAAGGAACATCCAACGAATATTTATACCACTTGCTTACTCTCTATGTCTCATTTATGTGTTTTTTTTTTATATATTTTTTTTTTACTTCATTTAATTCTTCATTATTCAGTCATTACAGAACTTTCATGGCCATAAATAAAAAAAATACGAACTACAGTTTACTTTGACTTCTTTGTTCTTGAATTGACGTAAAATGGAGCAAAGACTCCTGGGATTGGGCGGCCCCACGTCTAATGGCATGACCCAAGACACGTCAGACAGATAAGGCGAGCCAGTTCGTGGTTGCTTGATTGTTGTGGCACTCATGGAAGGCAAGAAGAGAAAGGAGAAAGGAGGGGCTGAAAAGGCCAGAATAAAGAAGAAGCGGATGCTGGAGGGGGATACATCTAAGTGCTCAAACATAACCGATTTATTCCGAAGTCAGGCATTAACGAGTTGTGCAGGTGAATTGCCAGAAAAACAGTTAGCCAGAGCTCCATCATTGACGTTATTGCTAGGCGGGAGCTAGCAAAAGCTGCTAGTCAAATGTGTATGTGCTGGCTGGTATATTTCAGACGAGTTAATAATGACTTAACTGATCTTTCTCTTTTGATGGATGGAGAATATGTTAACAGATTTGAAACATGTAGTAGGGTTGCCGCGGTGTGGACATTTTCACACCAATACACTCGTATCAACACCGGTATTACAGAGTATAAACGGTGTAAACTTTGAAACTAGGTCAACCGCCATCTTCTCCGTCAACTCTCCTCTTACACTCGTGACAGCGTCTTATAACCTTCTATATATAATAGTATAATAAAATTGTATATATAATATCACGGCCAAAACCTCTGTGCGCCTCCGGATGGCCGTAGCGCGGGGAGCTCTCGTGGGGGTTTGTTTACCAGCGTTGCTAAGGTTACCTTTTTTATTTTCTTAAATATAATTATATCATTCATTTCTACTGAATTTCTTTTTATTACTGAAAAAAAACTGAGAAAAAAAAACGGTGTTGCCGGTTATTGCCTGATAATCAACATAGTTTTTGGTGCTGTGATTCTTATCAGGTTGCTCTATAGGAGTCATTAATAAGAAATGAAGACCAGAAAAGTAGTATAATAGGAGATGTTAACGTTAAACGTAAACGTTAACCGTTTATGGTTAACGCAACAGTTTCACAAGCCTTGCGGAAGGTTGATCTGGCCTAAGTCCCTTGACTCACCAAGGAACCTCTCAAGGAAAACTGTTCGGCTGTTACTGTGTCTTAAGAGCCTGTGTTCATCATTGTCAATGTCAACATCAATTGGTTCAATTGATGTTGCTATGTGCATAAATTGTCTACACTACACGGCTACACTGATGTTTCAATCACCCCAGAAGACATGTTACAGGTTTCCTCGATTGTATACACTCAAAAAATGGAACCATGCACAAAATTCTGAAAACTTGAAGCTCATGTATCAACTACAAGACTCCAGACTGCTAAACTCTAAGCACAATTCCAAGGTTTTCACATTTTTGATAAACTCTAATCACAAATCTCATCAATTAGCACAATTCGTCACCTGGACCACACTGGCCTTCAAAACGCAACAGCTAATTACCAATAAGTCTAACTCACTTCTCACCTTTTCAAACCCAACTGGCAAAACACTTCAATCATGTGTCAGAGCATAAAAGAGGACTCGTGAGCTCTACTGTGTTGTAGATATGGTCCTTTGGCCTGATCAGGATTGGAGGTGGGATACATACTGATTTACATGTAGATCTGTTTCACCTCATTTATATTCTTACTTTTATTTTTTGTTGGCCTACGAAAAGCATTTTATGCAGCCAGTTCAACTGAACCTTTCACTGTATTAGCTACAAGCCCCAGCAGCAGCAGCAGCAGCAGCACCCCCAGCTACAAGCCCCAGCAGCAGCAGGCTCCTAGCTACAAGCCCCAGCAGCAGCAGCAGCCCCCTAGCTACAAACCCCAGCAGCATCCTCCTAGATACAAGCCCCAGCAGCAGCAGCAGGCTCCTAGCTACAATCCCCAGCAGCAGCAGGCCCTTAGCTACCAGCAGCAGCAGCAGCAGGCCCCTAGCCACCACCACCAGCAGCAGCAGGCTCCTAGCCACCACCAGCGGCAGCAGGCTCCTAGCCACCACCAACAGCAGCAGGCTCCTAGCCACCACCAGCGGCAGCAGGCTCCTAGCCACCACCAACAGCAGCAGGCTCCTAGCCACCACCAGCAGCAGCAGGCTCCTAGCCACCAGTAGCAGCAGCAGCCTCCTAGCCACCACCAGCAGCAGCAACAGGCTCCTCACCAGCAGCAGCAGCAGGCTGTTAGCCGCCACCGCCGCCACCCCCACCAGCAGGCTCCTAGCTTTCACAAGCCCCAGCCCCAGCAGCAGCCCCACCAGCAGCAGCAGGCTAATAGCTACCAGCAGCAGGCTCCTAGCCACCACCAGGCCTAGCAGCAGCAGCAGGCTCCTAGCCACCACCACCAGCAGCAGCAGCAGCAGCAGCAGGCTCCTAGCCACCAGCAGCCCTAGCAGCAGCAGCTGCTCCTAGCTACATCCAGCCCCAGCAGCAGGCTCCTAGCTACCACCACCAGCAGCAGGCCCCTAGCCACCACCAGCAGCAGCAGCAGGCTCCTAGCTACCACCAGCCCCAGGACCACCAGCAGCAGAAGACTCCTAGCTACCAGCCCCAGGACCACCAGCAGCAGAAGACTCCTAGTTACCAGCGCAAGCAGTAGCAGCTAGCTGGTTCATCTTTGGAGTTCCTTCATTATACTTATTTCAAATATATACAGTAAAATAATAAAAATGACCATTTTAAATTGTCTGTTTATAGACCCAATGCCAGCAGTTGCCAGAAATGTCATCTTTGGAGTTCCTGCAAATACATGGATCTGTGTGCTTATTTCAAATGTATACAGTAAAATAATACAATTATCAATTTTCAATTCTGTTCATTGTTTATAGGCTAGTCTGAATGCCAGCAGTTGCCTGAAATGTGGACACTCATTGTTATTTGCTCCAAATGCCTTTAAAGATAGGCCTAGTGGGGGGAGTAAGGACATACTTTAATGGTTGGCATCACTCAATGTGGGGAAAGACCTCTTGAAATTTGCGTTACTGTACATCGTATGTACACTCAAATTTTTGGTATTTTTGACTATATAGTGCATGAAATTAACCACTGAGAATCCGAACACTAGTACAAAATGGCGAGCACCCTATATAGTGCACTATATCCGTGATAGGGAACGATTTCGAACACAGCTTTGGTCTGTCTTGGCTTAGACGGCAATGGCAAAGTGGCCATGTTTGCAGTCTTTAACTTGTCTATAAAATCAATAAAACCTTATAAACCTGGTCCCACTAGGTCCTTTCACTATGACACTTGGCCAGATCTGCATTTGAACTCCACACTGTCACTGTCACCCTTCCTATCAAGATTTTCATTGTGGTGATCTACCTTCCTCCAGGTCCCCTTCGCGACTTCTACGACGAGATGGATGCCCTTCTCAGCTGCTTTCCTAAAAATGGCACACCACTCGTTATCCTTGGCGACTTCAACATCCTGCCAGAGAAGTTGCACTCACCTGAATTAGCCAACTTTTTCGCCACCTTTGACTTAACACTCTCCCCTCCTCCTCCCAAACACAGGGCCGGGAACGAACTTGACCTGATTCACAAGGTCCTGCGGCACCTCTGCTCTCTCTGTTACCCCGCTCCCCGTGTCTGACCATCACTTTGTTGCTTTTTCTCTCCCCTTGAAGTCCTCTCCTCCACCTCCTTCCTGCCTCAGTGCTGATGACTTCGTTACCTACTTTACCCAGAAGGTAAAGGGCATTAGCTCCTCTTTTATCCCTGCCTCCATCCTCCCTCTTCCCATCCCCACTTCTGTCTTAACCCAATTTATCCCTCTCACCTCTGACGAGGTCAACAGAATAATAACATCTAACCATGCCACCACCTGCCCCCTTGACACTATCCCTTCCTCTCTCCTCCAGGTTGTCTCAAGCAACATCCTGCCATTTCTCACCGCACTTTTTAACTCCCTCACTTCAGGCATTGTTACAGCAAGACTTCCAGAATAAAGCCTCTCCTCAAAAAACTGACCCTTGATACCACGACATCCAGAACTACAGACCGGTATCTCTTCTTTCATTCCTCTCTAAAACACTGGAACGTGCCATCGCTAACCAACTGTCCTCCTAGCTCTCATCTAACAACCTGCTTGACCCTCAGCAGTCAGGTTTCAAGAAGGCACACTCCACTGAGACGGCTCTCCTCGCGGTGACTGAGTCCCTCCGTGCTGCCAGAGCCTCGTCCCTCTCATCGGTTCTCAGTCTCCTCGACCTGTCAGTGGCATTTGACACGGTGAACCACCAGATCCTCCTTGCCACTCTCGCTGAACTTGGCATTGCTGAATTTGCTCTTTACCTGGTTCACATCCTACATGATGAATCACACTTATCAGGTAACATGGAATGGCTCCTTGTCAAAACCTTGCGCGGTTGAAACTGGTGTCCCCCAAGGCTCGGTACTGGGGCCTCTTCTGTTCTCCCTCTATACCAGATCCCTGGGCTCTGTAATTGCATCACACAGCTTTTCCTATCACTGCTATGCTGAAGACACTCAGCTATTTCTCTTTCCCCTCATCTGACAAAGCCCTGATAGAAACACACATATCTGAATGTCTGGCAGACGTCAGCACTTGGACAGCTGCCCATCACATGAAAGATTGCCCACACGTGGACTTACTGGTCACTGTTGAAAACATCACTTTATCTCCTTCTCCAACTGCCAGCTGCCACCTCGGTGTGGTACTGGACGATCAGTTATGCTGCACTGCAAACATCACTGCAGTGGCCCAATCCTGCAGATTTGCACTTTACAACATCCGCAGGATCCGGCCTTTTCTCACAAGGGAAGCAGCTCAGCTTCTAGTCCAATCACTGGTCATCTCCCGCCTCGACTACTGCAACTCGCTCCTGGCTGGACTCCCTGCCTCTGCGATTAAACCTTTGCAGAGCATCCAGAATGCGGCAGCGCACCTTGTGTACAACCTACTGAAGTTCTCCCATGTGACCCCCCTCTTCCGGGACCTCCACTGGCTCCCTGTAGTTGCTCGCGCCAGATTCAAGATGATGGTACTGGCATACAAGGCAGTTGATGGAACTGCCTCTGCCTACCTCCAAGCATTAGTAAAGCCACACTCTCCAGCTCGATCCCTCCGCTCAACTACCTCAGCTGGACGTCTGGTATCGCCACACCTAAGAGAAAACAAAGGTCGATCAACGAAGTCACAACTTTTCTCTGTTTTGGGACCTCAGTGGTGGAACGAGCTCCCTGCCGATGTCAGGAGTCACACACCAGCTTCGGCAAAAGACTCAAAACTCACCTGTTCAGAGTTCACCTCGACTAGCATAGCTACCCAGCCCCTTCCGGCCACACACTTATGTACTCTACATTGCACTTATTCATAGTACTTAATTGTGTAATATCTGCAGTAGCTGCTAGCATTGCTGTACAGAGAAATTGGGTTAGCCTAGCGATTGTTAGTACTTGCACTTGGCTCTATGAACATCTTTACTGTACTGACAGCGATATATTGTTTCACTTTTTATGACAAATATAATTATTGTAAGTCGCTTTGGATAAAAGCGTCTGCTAGATGCCTTAAATTTAAATGTAATGGTGTTGTCCATTATGTGGTAAAGAAACCATTCATAACTGTACTTAGCTTGAAACATGTCATCAGAAATAGCATAGACTAAAATAATTTATATCATATAGCGTTTCTTAAATGTGAAGTCAGCATTTTATTTTCTTACGGTGTATATTGTGTGCTTAATAACCAGCAATAAATTCATTAATTTCGATTCAAATAATATGTTTCTGGAATTGGTATCCATTATTATCAATTTTATTTTCTTCTCTTCTCTTCTTCTGCTTTACCACGTCTCTGTTGCGTCCTCGCGTAGAGTCGGTAAACTTTGTCGTAGGCATCTTGCTTTAAATATTGCTATGGGATACCACTATCTCCTTTCCTTTTGTAATGGTTGCGCAGGAGTAACCTATGCTAAAGGAGGGTTAAAGGATGCATCGAGGCTCCTTTCCTAAGCATTTTTAGATTTCGAACCACCTTTCCTCCAATTACTTCCGGGTCATCTCGTTAGGAAAGGAAATTTCCTATGCAAAAAAGATCATTTGTAGAGGTCCCTGGAGATAAGGCCTTGTGACATGAGCTCCTCCTGTATGATGGCCAGAGCCAGGCCCGGAGTGGCTAATCGGGAGGACTGGGACAATTCCCGGTAGGCCGGTCTGACTTTTGGGCCGCGAGGGCCGGGACCTCTACGAAACCTCTTTTCTGCATAGTCAATTTCCTTATGCAGATGACCTGGAAGTATTTGGAGGAAAGGTGGTTCGAATTCTACAAATGCTTAGGAAAGGAGCCTCGATGCACCCTCAAAAAATCAAGGCTTTGAGGCCCCCTTGAGGCTTTAGGGACACAATGCAACCTCATAGTCCTCATGTAGCAAGAAACAAGCCTGCCAACAGACCTCAGTGGATCTGATGAAGACAAACATTTTCTAATAAATGCCATCACATAGATGGCTGGCATTATTCATGAATAATAACAGTCTGTGTGTTACATTTCTAACTACAGCTATAAATATTACATATCCACCAGACTGTTGAGTTCCTGGTCAAGACATCACAGCAGAATCCACCCCTCAAAATTATTTCTGTGTATTGGGGGTCTAGATGCTGGATGGGAGTGAGCTGTTCTCTTATTTGCTAAGTAATTATTTTTAAATTAAGACAGGTAGATAAAAAAAATTGTGCGTAGTATTGAACATCAGTTAATTGATAAGCAGAAACAAAGGAGGTTAAAATGATGATGCAGCCTTTATTTAGCACCAGAGGAAGCAGTCATCTGAGGCATTGTGGGATGTGAAGTAACTGTACACCCTTCAGTCTGTCCTCATCTTTACCAGCCTTTGTCTTTCCCTTTCATTGTCCCAGAGCATCCTGTGTGGGTGTTTTGTGGGTTTCATTTTTGTCAATATACACATTAACGTGTGTGCAAAGTGAAAAGGCTTGATCTCTTCCTCTTTCGTTTATTATTTAACAGCTAAATCTCTTGTCCAGTAAGTATTCCATACATTCTCCCCTCCTACACCATATCTCCTGAACAGCATTTACCCCTTGTTGCTCCCCGTGTTTTCATGAACAGACGGAGATTTCCAAAGCATGACTGTTTATGTGAGCGATACATTCAACATTTTCCCTTTCTTTCTCCGTGTTCTTGTTAAATATATCCAAAGCATGTCTCTTATTTCCAAAGCATCCATTTAGGCCTACTCTATTCTCTTGACAAGGCATCTGATATACAATACTAGATGCAGTAACATTGTAAGGATACTTATAGATACTATAGATATTGACAGATACTTTAAATAGCATCTAGTATGGTGTAAACATGCTGTTTTTTAGCTTGTTCGTTTGTTGTGGGTCGGGACCCAATGTTGGGTCACTTGAACTGCATATGGACACAGGACATTTTTCACACTTGATGTTTGACATAGATAAGTAACTGTACAGCGGCCAGACCTCATCGTTCGTAGCCTGAGCGAACTACTGCTAAACTACTGCACTTGGACATTGATATTAAGAGCAGGCGTTGATGGGTTTCAGAACCGAGGAGTGGGAAGCAGCTGAACAGTAATGTTAGAAGGACTTAAAGAGTTTGGGCACCCTCCTGCCCTAGGAATCTTCCATTGCAACTGTTGTATCGTGTATATCAGTACACTGAGAGCCTAACTCGATGGAAAGCCAGAACGGAGCCTTCTCAGATGTACCCAGGTTGGTGTGGCCGTGGCCTATGTGTACTTGTGTTCCTCATTCGGTGCTGTTGATGTGTGTGGTGAGGATGTGTGCTCTTGTGTCAGGTTTCCATCATTTCCAGACGTCTGGTGAATCTGTCAGAATTCAACAGAAAAACAGATGTGATCAATATGCACATCCAACCAGGACCCACGGTCTGCAACAGGCTCTGTGTGTGTGTGTGTGTGTGTGCGTGCGTGCGTTTACCTGCAGGTTGAGGTAGTGTGTGTGCGTTCGACAGTGTGTGTGCCGCGCCGTGGCCTCGTTATCAAAGAACTTCTGACAGAGACGACACAGGAAACCGGTTACAGGGACCACAAAACTGCTTCCTGTGTAAAGCAAGACATCAGGCTGATCAGTCCTCAAGTTTGAACAGTTTGAACCTTTCAACATCATGCTGCTGCATCTTTATTACCTGGCCGTCAGAATAAGTTTAAACCAAATCATTTGAAGAGCAGCAAAGTGCATTGAATGGAGACGTTCTTTCGGAGGGAGCTCAAGCCCCCCCCCCCCCCCCCCTTATCAGTCACCACTGCTACCTCTGTTAGCACAAACAATGAGACTGTATTCATGCTACTCCCTACCGTAAACTGTGTCAGGGTCGTAGTCCTGTTTTTCTGTTTCCTCTCCTTTGAAGGTTTCCTATATAGACACACACACACACACACACACACACACACACACACACACACACACACACACACACACACACACACACACACACACACACACACACACACACACACACACACACACACACACACAGTTTCTAAGGTTATGGCAGGTGCCTTGCTGTCTTTTCCCAACGTTGTTGAAAGTGCGCAGAAAGATGTCAAACTGCACATGTTTGTGTCCCTCACCTCCCCTCCACCTCTGGTGTTTCCATCTCCCTCTCCAGCCACCACCTCTTCCCCTCCTGACCCCCCGACCCCCGACCCCTCCCCTCCCGACACCCCTCCCCCCTCCCCTCCTGACCCCTCCTCTCCCTTGAAGCAGCCGATGGCGTCCACCGTGATGAGCTCGTCATCCTGTGCCTCCTCCAAGAGCACCTGAGAGAGGAGCGACGGATGAGGAGAACAAGAAGGAGAACCAAAAAAGATTATAAAAAGCAACGCAATGGAAAATCAAACTCAACATACATTTTGATTGTATTCACGTATTTCTCAATGCTACATTTTTTTGCAGTCAGAATTTTTCTTTAGCAATGAAACCGTTATAATTATCCTCTAAATTAAATGCACAAAAGATTTGGTCAGTTATATTTAGTGTGAATTGTTTATTAGATGGAGATGGATTGTTTTTTTGCTGAAGGCATCATCAAGAAACCAGCAGTGCTGCTGTGAGGATCCTTTCTGACCTTCTGTTTGTGTTCTGGTGACTTCATATGTTCCACAAACTTCCTGGGAGTTCGGAAGTGCCGTTTACACACCAGGCAGTAGGGACGAGATGACTGCTTACACATCTGCACACACACACACAAAATACACAAAACATGACACTGAAATACAATCTGAGACTGTTAATATTACTTCTAGGGAGATTGTGCAAATAACTTTTGCTTTCATGGATATGATGAGATTAGTCTCACCTTATGTGGATTTGTCCGGCGGTGAAGGATAACGTCACCACTAAAATGTTTTTGGCAAGTGTCACACCACAGTGGCTTTATTGGCTGATCTCCCCTGGAAAGGCAATAATCAACCAATCAGGAATGTATGTCAATTTCTAATCAATTAAGTTGAAGTGTTGTATATTATCATCCCCATTTGGATATATTATATATTACTTGTAATTGTATATTTTATATATTATATATATATATATATATATATATATATATATATATATATATATATATATATATATATATATATACACACACACACACACATATACATGTATCTGTATTATGTATTTATATACATCATGATGTATATAATTAGCCATCCAGCTTTAAAAAATATGTACAAGAGGATGGTTGGTGTACAAGATAGTTTAATTAGACTACATGAATGTGCTTTGTTTTTTTGGTTTTAATCATCATGACAAATATTTAACCAAGCACCAAATTTGCGCTCACTCATTTTAAGTGAATAGATTGGAAAGCTGATGTTTTAGAATAAATATTCATAAACAACAATATTTGTGAACATGGAATAAGGTGCCCACCCTTTGCATGCATTATCCTGTACAAATCTGTTTGTTATGTATATTTAACATCATTAACTGTGTAATGTTAATGGATTTACCTGCTTCCTGCGGTCTTCACAATCTCTGTGACCACCTTCAGCCTCTTCTGGTGCTCTGTCCCCATCATGTGGTTCTGAAATGCCTAAACACAAACACACACACACACACACACACACACACACACACACACACACACACACACACACACACACACACACACACACACACACACACACACACACACACACACACACACACACAGTTAACTTGTCCCATCATATCCCTAGGTGCTCGTGTGAATCCCAGCCCGTTTCACCGTTCAGCAGACGCTCTAACCTGCAGGCTGGGACAGCTGCTGCTGCAGAGGTGGCAGTGGTGTTGTCCCTGCGGCTGTCCCTCTGGCTGTCCAGCCGTCTCCCCGAACGCCCGGCTGTCGCTCTCCCTCTGGATGGTGACCTTCAGAGAGGAGCCCAGGCCCTGCAGCTGTCTCCCACAGCAACACACACACACAGACACATGTATGTACATATGCACCAACGCACACACACACACGTTTGTTGAAATGCACACAAACACACGCAGAGCCCGATTTGTGAATAAGCGAACGCACACGCATTTGTTCATATGCCCACACACATAGACAAAAACACACCCAAAAAAACACACACACACACACACACACACACACACACACACACACACACACACACACACACACACACACACACACACACACACACACACACACACACACACACACACACACACACACACACACACACACACACACACACACACACACACACACACACACACACACACACACACACACACACTAAGCTGGAGGAGATACATGGGGCATTGGGGCAAGGTTGTTTTCAACGTCTAGAGATTCTCACCTCTGGTGTCTCCACTACCTCCTTCTGGTCCGGAATAGATACTGCATTACTCATGGACACAAGGGCAATGTCTGACAAATAAACACACACAGAATAAACAACACCCTAATTGTAACGTGCTTTGTTAAAATATGCCATTCATATGTAGAAATAAATCTGTTCGTCTCACATCACCCCTCCAGCACACACACAAACTACACACACACAAACACACCAGTAGTGGCAGGAGTCTGGCCATCACCCAGATGATCGCATGACTGTGGGAGCCTTTCAGCATTGGTCGACGAGACGGAGGGCCCTGAACTGTCAGAGAGAACTCTTATTAGTCTACGGAGCAGGAGAGAGCTGGAGTCCTAGACAGCCAGAGGGAGACACAGCGAGAGAAACTGAGAGAGGGAGATAGAGAGTGACTGCTGACCTGTCAGGCTTGTGTGTCACACTCACATCGTCTAGTTCCTGCAGGTGCTGACCAAAAAATCCTCCTGATAAAGTCTTCATGTCTGAAACCTAACAACAATTGAGACACAGAATGCTCATCTTTACGAAGAGAGATTATCTTCCTACTCGAGAGATGTGGAATGTCTGAAGCATGATTGTGTAAATATAGTGAGGCATAGTTTCTGGTGCAGTGGTCCCCCATTGTTATGTTAACAGTTTGTAATGTAGGCAAATGTTTATAGGCACCTTGCTCAAAAGCATACTTCAGGCTGAAACAATGTTTTACAGTTTTCTTTAATACTATCAAGGGGACAACATGTTACTAATAAATCATATAGGAGGGATGGTAGACTTGGCTCTACCTGCTCAGCAGCAAGCTGTTGCTTTATCAGGGAGCTGACAGCGCATTGGACACGGGGACTGCCCCTCTTGGCCTGGGGGCCGGCCTGTCTCAGGGAGCGCCTTGGGACGGAGGGGTATTGATAATTATGATGATGATTCAAGATCAACACAGAGTAAACTAGGAATCTCGTTTATAATTAAAATAATAATAGCAGTAGTAATAATATAGGTCAGTAAGAGGTTAAAGAGGACATATTATAGTGTGAGTAGCCCTTACAAGCGTTTCGAAAATCTGTCCCTTACGACATCACAAGTGGGCTTGTCCACCTAGATGTGTGCTGGATAGGTCAGTCTACCAGCCTACCCAGTGGACTGAAGTAAGCGTTGCTGATCTATACAGCACAGATCTAGGTGGACATGCCCATTAGGGATGTCAGAAGGGGCAGATTTTAGAAAAGGCTTGTACGGGCTAATCACACTCACACCTGGCGGCATAATACGTCCCCTTTAAAGCGTGACAGAATTCAATAACGGAAGATGAACTTTATCAACCTGTCGGCTTTCCGTTGTCGTTTCATGTTCCCAGGAGAAATGGTTGTCAGTCTGGTCTGTACTACAGCCAAGGCTCCTGTGAAGAGACGCACATGAATTATGTGGTCCTCAATAAATCGTTATAAATCATAAAGGTCATGCTTATCAGTACGTCGTACGTGTATAAAACCCGTTCGTGTAAAGATTGGACTTATAGGACGTAAACGACAACGGATCATGTGCGGTATATTATGATTTGTGAGCTTTTCTACTATCGAATTCGTTTTAGACGAGACTACTTTAAGTCTTACCAGGTTAGACTAGCCCTCTTAAACTCTAGGCTTTGTATTCACAGTATTTCCGTGACATAAAAATGTATATATCTATTAAAAAAAAACCTGTAAGAACATGAATTCAGTTGATGTGAACAGAACAACACTTTGAATTGGACTGAAGCGGACTGTCAACACTATACGGTGACTCGCTCGACAGTGAACAGCGGGTACAGTTGATGCTGCTGGCTGCTTTATCGCCCTCTAGTAACTCGGAGGCGCCAGTGCACTTAACATTCGCCATCTCCATGCTCGCATTGAAACGCCAACATTCATTTAAATGAGTAGTGCGTTATGGAGTAAGACGCAGCCCGGCCTGCAGCGAAAAGGTAAACAGAATACACATTAGGAGAAACAAACCCAATTACCTAAGCCGTTGATCAGACTAGAAGACGCCAACAGGAAAAACAATAAACTTTATTTACCAGTACAGGACCCCTATTATACCACAAGGTGTGAGTGTGATTAGCCATTACAAGACATTTTTTAATTCTGCCTTTTCCTGTGCCTTAGTGACATCACAAGTGGGCACGTATACCTACATATGCTGCATATAGGTCAGTCTAACAGTTGACGGTAGCAAATGTTGCTCTTCTGTCAAGCATACATGATCTACTACTAGGGGGACTCTCCCACTTGAGCAGGGACGTTTGTGGGGCTAAAATAATGTCCCCAGAACTTAATTTAGACCCAGTTTCCTGCGGTTGAAACGCACTTAGTTCCTGCAAAGGTTCATAGTTCTGGGTAAAGTCCCCCACCCAGTGGCGGCTGGTGATCAAAAATGTTGGTGGGGAACAGTAATAGACAGGGGGTCTGAGGTTTTTTTTGGAATTTAATAATTTGATTTCCTGTATTCTGGTGCATTTTGGGGATGGCCTCTACTCTATCTCTTTTCATTCAGATTCATAGCCTACAGACTTGCAGGGCCTGGACAAGCTTACACTGCATATACAGACCTACTTCATGGCCATTCCACTAGCCATTGCTATTTGACCTATTGTTGTTATTCTGATATTGAGACAAATCATGAACACAGTTCTATAGCGTCCATTTTTTGTGAGTCAATGTCTACTTCAAATGCAGTTAGAAATATGGGACAGTTGCTTCATTTTGTTTATATGCTACAGGCCGAAAGACTAAATTAATATTTAACTTACTTGCTCCTTTTAAGTATACCATTGCTTGGGGAGTCCAATTCCTCCACTGAAAACGGTGGAAAGTGCTCTCTGCTAGTTAGCGATCTATCTCTTCTCTACATACGCGAATGCTGCTGAGGGAGATAGCCCATTTGATTGATTCGCTGAATTGTCCAATCATGTGGCGATACCAAAAAAGATAAGCGATACCATTGGCCTGGGGCGCACTCTGGTGCGACCCGAGGACGAATTTTCTTGCGCCAATGAAAAGCTGTCTCTGCTTGATAGTCAGCAAAAAGTTAGCGAGATTGACTTCAACGTGGCCGTTGTTATGCCGAGTTCTGCCTGCCCGCCGAGAATTGCATGCACCTCGCGGGAGCGCGCTGCCGAATAATGCATCCACCCTGTAACTTTAATGCTGGAGATCTTTGAATCACATGGTTTTGCCAGCTCATATTTTGGGCTGTTTTGGCTTAACAGTGTGAATTTCATACATGTGCTACTCTTGTAGCCTGGAAAAACAGGGGGATGCACTCCTCGGCAGCTCATATACAGCACTGCCGAATAATGCATCCACCCTGTAACTTTAATGCTGGGGATCTTTGGAATCACATGGTTTGGCCAGCTCATATTTTGGGCTGTTTTGGCTAAACAGTGTGAATTTCATACATTTAATATTGGTGAGGCATAAATAATAGCTGATGCATTATTCATCAGCAGCAGCAATCAGTTCTGCCGAATAAAGCATGTAGGCCTACCCCTTAACACTCAGTGAGACTTCAAATCAAAGAATGATAGGAATCAAATGGTCTTCTCAGCACCAGCTTACTTTATTTGATCGGCCTAGACAGTGTGGATGACACTCCACATTCATTTTCCACATTAAAAAATATTGTTTTAGCATAACTATCTGAAATCCCACGCTCAAGCACAGCCACGCCTTCAGAAATCATTACGGTAGTTTCCCTTCAGCTGTGCGCGCTCCCGCGAGGTGCATGCAATTCTCGGCGGGCAGGCAGAACTCGGCATAACACCGGCGCCCCTGAGTTGGAGGAGGGCTTTATTTCGAATGACCAATAACTAGCCTAGCCCAAATCATTGACGTTCAGACGCATTTAAATGTTTGCTGGCAGTGACAAGTATATCACACAATTAAACGTGGATAAACGCTATGTATTTTTGTTGATTTATTTCGTAATGATAATAGTTTATTAATAGTTGGCAGACATATTCAAGTGAATATTTCACGGCGGGGCGGCGCCGTAGCGCCCCCTATTGACCCACCGCCACTGCCCCCACCCCTAGTGTGAATTCGATCAGCTTAATCAAATTGGCAAGAAACTTAAAGGACAGAGAATCCTTAATCATCCATCATTGTCAAAAAAATAAATGCTGACAAATTTTCTTTAAAACCTCTGGTTTCTGTTGCTGTATCTCTATAAGGCCTGCACACTCTACCCGTTCAAACACTGCTCATGACCGGACTCTTCCAGAAGGCTATGTAGAACTATTGCTGAAGCTGGAGAGCTTGTCATGTGTTTCTGGTGAGTTAATTTGGAAGAAGTCTTCTCGGAAGATGGATACTTTCAAAATGTAGCTGTTGGTTTCTACAAATTAACTACCCTTGCTTTATCAGAACACTCCTTGGTAGTTTCAAAAGTGTTACCCACAGCGTCCGAATTATTTCTGCACTTCTCAATTTATATTTTATGATATATATTTTAAACCAGAAATAGGGGGAGCTAGGTCGGGAGTGGCTTTGCAGGGTCAGCCCTCGCGTTCATGTCCCAACACATCCCTGGTTGTCGCACCCGCAGTGTATTTTGTGAAAAACAAAACTTCAGGTTGGTCGCTCAAGATGTTGAAATGTGTGGAATAAACTTGTTTGTGCTTGTTTAAGGTACATTCCAAATCCTGAAGGCCAGGCTCAAGAAGCACAACTCTGCAACCATTCAGACCAAAATAAAAGAAACATATATAAATACAGTTACAAATATGCATGTTTTTATTTATTTTAATGACTTTCAATGGCTGTCATGTGATCTTTAAAGCCTGGATTACAAAGCCTAGTTGAAGCTCTGTAACTGGAAACCAGTTTGACGTATTGGTGTCAGAAGATGCCCATGCACACACACACACACACACACACACAAACACATATGCAAAACACACACGCACACACATGCAGACACTCACACACGCACGCACACACACATTTCTCAATTGTAGTGTGTGTGGGGGTTGGGATGGTTATGGGGGCTTATACAGTCTTTTGCCCTTAGGAATGTTACAAACCAGCTACTTGTCCCATGATGCACCTCTCTATGGCTGTGTAATCAGCCATGAAGCAAAGTCTAGAATGTGTGCATGTGTGTTTTTGTTTTTGTGTATGTGAGTGTGTATGTGTGTAGTGGTTGTAAGGTTGAGTTCTATTTGAAACTGTGTATTTCAAAAAGAGCTGACCCAGAAAAAAAAAGATAAGTAGAGAATGCCTAAACACAGCTACATCTCTCTTTCTCTCTGCCTTGCTCACCCTTACTCTACTCTCTCTAGCTTGTTTTATTTACATCTGAGTTACAAAGAGTAACAGCTCTCGAATCGTGTCATCGATTCTTGATGCGTCACAGTGCTCATTTAGCCTCGTGACACAAACCTGGGATTCACATTCTGTTCCACTCTACATCCATCTGGCCTCAAGCCTGTTGAAAGCCCCTCCCTAAAGAAAAGTGTTATGACCAATCAGTGCCAGGTGGGGGGAGGGGTTCAGCTCATGACAAAACAAGGAGCATCGCAGTAAATATTTCAAATCAAAGGCCTTGCCCAAAGTAAACGTAGCAATCTAAAAAGTGGACAGGATACGTCCAGGGTTCTGGCTTTGCCTCATTCTGTGAACCCTCCACACCCTTTTTTGTAGATTGGATAAGTGATCAAGTTAATACTCCTTCCATATAATGCAAATACAATTGAATGAACATGTGTATATCTGGAATTAAGTATGTAAAAGAGGCAAATTCAGAAATCAAGCTTATTTTAAAAGCAGTGACTACAGCACTATTTCTTTCCAAATGATCGCTTCTTCAACTTCTTCAACTCAGTTGTATTGTTTTTGTCAGAGCCACCTATAAAGCTACATAGTATCTTATCATAAAATACAATTCCTTGTTACTGCTTTTAACTGCTTGTAAAATTAATGTAATTCTTGTTTATTTTATTACAGATACATCTTTGCATTACGGAAGGTGTATGAAGCTACGTTGCTAATGCTCTGGAGCCTGGGAATTTACATCAGCTCGCTATTGCTAATGGCTTCTGGATACGTACAGTGGGGTCACTGAACCGGCTGGCCAAAGAGGGGGCTTACTGCCCTTGTCCAAACCCAGGAAGGTTCCCATGGTGAAAAAGCCTAAATCATCAACTTACCCTTTTAATAAGCCATTACATTTTGTACAGGCTGTGTTGCTTTTGCTCTACTTCCATTTACATGAACATTTTTACATTTAAATGAAGGGCCTTTATCAGACGCTTTTATCCAAAGCAACTTACAATAAGTACATTTGTCAGAAGAAAGGGAAACAATGAATCACTGTCGGTACAGTAAGGATGTTCATTGACTCAAGTGCCAATAATTGTTAGGGTAACCCATTCCCTGTATACAACAAAGCTAGCTTGGATAATATTGGATATGATGCTAAATACTATAACTAAGTGCAAGGACGTACAACAATAAGTGCGTACATGAAGTGCCAGGACGTACAACATACAATCATTGCAAAAGAGGGGTGGGTGGTAAGGGAGGCACTGCGGTCCTGACATTGGCAGGGAGCTCGTTCCACCAGATGCCGTGCCAAAAACAGAGAAGAGTTGTGACCGTGATGATCAACCTTTACTTGCTCTTAGCGATGGTGGTACTAGGCTTCCAGCTGAGGTAGTTGAACCGTGACCATATACCACGTTTAGTTGATTGGTTTGGTTGTGCCCATATGTGTCGAAATCAATTGCTGCCCTGGATGGTCTAGCAAAGCTAGTGATCAGCTGTTCTACGGCTGGATGTACAGCCTTTATCACAGAGCTCTAATAGACTGGTAGGACCACAGAAATGGACACAAACAGGTGTAGCTCATGAAGTTAATGATGGGATCGATGGGCATGCCATGATTAACACCATAAGATACCCCTGTGAGGTCCTCCGGAGAACAGCCCTATCAAGGAGCATATTATGGTCATTTTCCTTAAGGATGTTTTCAAATTGTACTGCTCTCCTATGACTTTAAGCTAATTGTAGCTAGCTTAATCAGGTTTCGTCATGCTAATTGTGCTCTCCATGCATTATTTGGTGTTTTTTCCTTCTGGAATCAGAGGACGGATTTGTAAAAGTCTTCATTTAGTTTTGCCCCATGTTTTCATGTTCTCCTGCTGGGGATGTTAACCTTCTGACTCGCCTTTGTGCGCTTCAAGCCTCGACAGCCTTCTGTGTCCTGACGCTGGACGTCATGCAGGGGGAAGTATCTCTTTTTTTCATGCTCTGGGGCAGCGGTGTCTAGCGGGGTGACGACAGGCGTTTCAGACTCTTCTAATGTGGTTGCAATTGCATTATTTATAAGCTGAACAGAGCCGGAGACTCAAGCTGCATCACTATAACCTTCAGCCGCTCTGACTGACGACAATGGCTTTCAGTTTTTTCAGTCCGCACACTTGTTGTATTCATGGGCATCCCGTTTACATTTATTTTACTGTTTCTGTTTATTTAGAGCCTCAAACCAAATCGTCTGGAAAATGACAGAGCAGCATTTGAGTATAGTTTCTTTATTTTCATTTGTTTAGAAATTGATATAGAGAAAAGAAAAAAATAATGTTTTTTTGTCTATGTATATAAATAGGCCTATACATATATCTACTGTATATACATAACGTATATAGGCCTGTATACAAATGGCTTTATCATAGTCTTGAAATGCTATATTAGCCTATATTATTGGCCTATATTTTTAAAGAATTGATCTGAGGAAATGAGAACTCTTAACACCCATGGGGGTGATTTAATTGATGGATTCGCCCATATACTGGAAACAGAACACCGCTCGAAACGTATCGGCTCACAGCACGTGTGCGCTCGCGTGCTACTTAATTTTAGCAACAGTCAGTCTAATAGCTTTGAATAAAACTGGGGCTAAGCGCGGAACTTTAATTATACGTTATAGGTCTATTAGGGTTGGGAGGGGGGGGGGGGGGGGGGGTCGAAGCTGAACATCACAAGCCAGTCAGAGATGCTTGTTTCCTTGGCAACGGTACTCCGGCGCTCTGTCATTAACTATTCGCCCTTCGCGAGCCGTATGCAGCTGCGCGCGAGGCTGATGCGATGGAGGTGATACTGTTTACTTCACCGACTGCTTTCAGACTGTATTCGGAACAGAGTATTACAAGAACCGCGCGGGAGAGGAAGGATTTGATCTGGCCTCTTGTTCACGTCAACATGTTTGGGTTCCTGCTGCCCCATCTGTTGATACTTGGCATAAATATATCCCTCCCCCGTGAGCACAAGCGCTCTCTCACACACACAAACACACACACACACACACACACACACACACACACACACACACACACACACACACACAACACACACACACACACACACACACACACACACACACACACACACACACACACACACACACACACACACACACACACACACACACACACACACACACACACACACACACACACACACACACACACACACACACACACACACACACACACACACACACACACACACACACACACACACACACACACACACACACCCACACGCACTCGCCCCGTGCAAGGTATCAGCAGGCTGGGTGAGTGGTCCTCCATGTTGGCCAGAAAAACACCCACAGACAGACCTTCTTCCTAAAGTGTAATCAATTATGTATCAGTTACAAAACACAAAACCATAAATCTGTGCTCCGCAGCTGACAGGCATTTAAATGTATCAACCGCGGGAAGTTAACATTTGCTCAACACACAGAAGCACTGTGGGGCCACTGTGCTCGGTGTAATTAAGCAGAGAGCACCAGGGAGTTGTGCGGCCCCGCTGTCCCAGAGCCACCAGTAGGGGAGAGAGAGGGTAGTGTGTCAATTATTAACGTTCAAACATCACGTTTTAATGCTGATATTAAACTAGACGGATAGTGGGCCTAACAAAAGTCAATGGTCACGCATGGCAGGTGTCCAACGTTGTCCTCGTGTTTGTCCTTTTCAGGTTACGGCGCTATTCTTCGTCTTAACACTGTCACTAATCCTAACCTTTGTTAAAGCGTTCTATAGGCTGAAGAAGGTCGTTAGCAGGGACATGGACGGGGAATTGTGTCGTTGACTCGTTGCATTAATTCAGAATTTCACATACACAAGAGCATCTAGGCCGAAACGCCGAAGCCAAACCAGCGGAAGGAATCGGAGAAGGCATCGGCGGCGCGCCTTTCTAATGCTCCCAGCGCGGGAGCGAGCGGATCAGGACCAAGGACAGCGGCTCGCGAGCATCAGGTCATTCAGAACTCCTCGCGCGTCGGAACCACAACACGTGTGATTAAGAGGGAAATGTATCGAGGCGTCGGTCTAAAATAAAACGACCTCTCTCGCAAAGTGGACCGTTTTAATCGTCGCTTGTGTGACATTAATTAAAAAGAAGGAAAAAACAACGTTGGAAGCGGTAATCAACAGGACGCACCTGGGAATGGACGACAGGGTTTCAGTGTTGTGATTGTGTTGTACTCTGTGTGCGTGCGAGCAGCTCGCGGGCGAACAGGTTGGTGGTCTTTATCCCGAGCCCGGGTCGAGGAAGTATCAAAGCGTCGTCCGCGGCTCGGCTGTCAGAACGTCACCGATGACATTCCGACGCTCCTCCGAGGTCGCGAGGACAAAGTGTGCGTGCTGTTAACGGGCACCGTGCGGTGGATGTGATTTCTTCCTATGTTTACATTCGAAGGAGAACGCTGTCTTGCTGGAAAGCGTGTACGTGTTTGTACATCTCGCCGCCTGTTTAAGTGTTCCCACATCCAGCAAAGTGGGTCCTCTATCTAACCCCAGTGGTCCCAGTTTATTTGTTGCTTTTTTCTTATTTTCTGTCAAAATGCGTTTTTTGTTCCTCTTGGCCATTTTCGTGGTGTGCTCGTGCGCCCGTGGGGGATGCGAACCCAAGATAGTGAACATCGGGGCAGTTCTGAGTCAGAAACGCTACGAGCAGGTCTTCAAAGACGCCGTGAGCCATTCCAACGCCATCTATGGCAGGGACAAGTTTAAAATGAACGCCATCTCCGTCACGCACAAACCCAACGCCATCCAGATGGCCCTGTCCGTCTGTGAAGACCTGATATCCAACCAGGTAGGTCTCTCTCTCTCTCTCTCTCTCTCTCTCTCTCTCTCTCTCTCTCTCTCTCTCTCTCTCTCTCTTCTCTTCTCTCTCTCTCTCTCTCTCTCTCTCTCTCTCTCTCTTCTCTCCTCTCTCTCTCTCTCTCTCTCTCTCTCTCTCTCTCTCTCTCTCTCTCCCCCTTTCTCTTTTCCTGCCTCTGTCTCTCTCACTCTCCCTCTCTCTCGCTCACCCCCCCCTCTGCCTCTCCCTGGGTGTGTGTGTGTGTGTGTGTGTGTGTGTGTGTGTGTGTGTGTGTGTGTGTGTGTGTGTGTGTGTGTGTGTGTGTGCGTGTGTTGGGGGAGGGCTATAAGGGGTGACCTGTTGTTCGCGCCATGTGTCAATACAGAAAGGACAGCGACAGAAAGACACATTAATTGATGACCAATTAATGGATTGATTATTATAATTGTAATTATCACAATCATTAAAATGAACACCAATTCCACTGAAAATGTATACACTAAAATGAAAGCAAGCTACACCACCAGTTTGGTCTTAGGGTAGGGTCAAAAGATAAATAGAGATAACAGGAGATAAACAGAAAGAAAGCTAATGAAAACTGAACATAGAAGTGTATAAAGCTATCTTCTTACGATCAATTATCAAACCCTAAGGACACAATGATGGCTCCCAAAGGGACTCTGAGTCACTTTTAAACATCCCACACACAAGCATATGGACGCACACATGCAAGTGTGCCTCCGTGTGCTTGTGTGTGGGATTTTTAAAGCAATATGAATGAAGGTATACACACAAGCACTTCAACGTACTTCAACTGTGGCCTGGCTTTGTTGACTGATGTGCCTCACTTTCTATACTGTCCAGTGTAGTCATCGCTTCTTCAGTGGGGCTCTGTGTATTCTACAGCAGTACACAACAACGTTTAGCCTTCCCTTTCACGGCCCACTAAGTTGCTGAATTCTGAATGGAATTGAGTGTAGCAAGGCTAAGAATTGATGCGTCATTGTACGATTTACCTCATGTTGCAAAACCTTGAATTACAGTGTGTCAAAGAAAGGTTCTTATGGCGATGTATCTCATATGAATTCACGTCATATCGGATACTTTTGGGTTCTGAGTTCAGTTTTATTAGCCCGAGGGTAGGACAGCGTCAGTGGCACAATAAAACGTGTTTATTGACTCGGAGCTGTCGTCTGTGGCACCATCTCACGACACTCCGGCAGCTTTGACCTAGCAATGTGAGGGTGTGTACACAAATGGAGATTTGACATGACACATTGAAGTACGTGGCCACAGTTAAACAGA
>OLKM01000082.1:102072-127072 GCA_900291075.1 Melanogrammus aeglefinus
TGTGTGTGTGTGTGTGTGTGTGTGTGTGTGTGTGTGTGTGTGTGTGTGTGTGTGTGTGTGTGCCTGTGTTGTTTGTGCGCATACGTATGTATGTGAGTGTGTGTGAATCTTTGTGTGTGTGTGTGTGTGTGCGTGCGAACGTGTTAGTGGGTATATGTATATGGGTGTGTTTGTGTGTGGGGGTTTGAGTGTGTTTGTTTGCGTGTGTGCACACGTGTGCGTGGGTGCATGTCGGTGCATCTACATGCATGTGTGTGCGCTTGTTGCATGCGAGTATGTATTCTCTATTTTCCTCATATGTTTCCCTCTGGTATGCGTGTGGTCTCTTTGTGTGTGTTTGTGTGTGTGTGTGTGTGTGTGTGTGTGTGTGTGTGTGTGTGTGTGTGTGTGTGTGTGTGTGTGTGTGTGTGTGTGTGTGTGTGTGTGTGTGTGTGTGTGTGTGTGTGTGTGTGTACACCAGGTCTTCTGGGCCTCCAGCTCATTAACGGTAAGAACGAGTCCGCCCACATCATGGACGCTGTGTCGGTGGTGGCCCAGTCGCTGCAGGAGCTCTTTGAAAAGGAGAACATCACGGAGCCGCCGCGGGGTTGTGTTGGTAACACCAACATCTGGAGAACTGGCCCGCTCTTTAAACGGTTGGTCTTTGAGTCCAGGACTTAATTCAATCATTTAAACTCTCTTCTATTGAATTGAAGGTTACATGTTACATTATTGTGTCGTGTTTCAGTGTCATGTAATTAATGTGTTATAAATTATAAGCTATGTAACAAGCACTTATTTCATACTTAGTAAGATGAGGGAACAGTATGTAACTAGACATTGTGGTTAAGGTAATGGTTAAGATTAGGAATAGACTTCCATACTACAGTGGGGTTCGGTTATTGTAGAATGATATTATGCTGAATGTTTTCACATTACTTGTTACATGTGTAATTACGGTGTAACGAGGACACTAGTGTAAAATTTTCTAATATTGCCAATATCAATCTAATCCACCGCAGGCGACGGGATTGCACATTTCCAATGCATGTTACAATAAATTCTAACATATATTACAAAGAGCCGTTGATTGGTTATTTTATTAAATTAATAAACTCTTATTACACTGCATTTTAAAAAAAGTCTCCCAATAAATAACCATGTCTGGAACACACAACTAGAAATTGAATATATATAACAAAAGGAATTCCTTCAACATCCTCTGTACTGGTAATGTCTGCATACACACCTGTCCAGACCTGCACACACACCTGTCCTCGCCTGAACCCACCAGCACACACCTCTGGCTTCTCCACAGGGCTGCTGAATAAAATCCTTGATAATAAAAAGTGTCAACTGACCTTTGGGAAGGTCATTTAAGGTTGTGGTTGTTGTGCTTTCCGGGTGGTCCCTAGGGTGCTTATGTCAGCAAAGTACCCCGACGGTCTGACAGGAAGGATTGAGTTCAACGATGATGGAGACAGGCGTTTTGCTACCTACAGCATCATCAACCAGCAGAAACCTGGGCGCCTGGTTCAAGTTGGAGTGTTCAACGGCTCACAGGTACGCCATCACCATCCAACCACCAACCTCCCATTAGGTCCATTTGGTCAAGTGACGTGCACCAAATCTTTCTCCCTAACTTCTCCACTGTGCATGTGTTCGGGTTGGTGTGTGTGTGTGTGTGTGTGTGTGTGTGTGTGTGTGTGTGTGTGTGTGTGTGTGTGTGTGTGTGTGTGTGTGTGTGTGTGTGTGTGTGTGTGTGTGTGTGTGTGTGTGTGTGTGTGTGTGAGCGGGTGTTTTTGTGTGTATAAACAGGTTATAATGAACGCTCAGAGGAAGATCATCTGGCCAGGAGGTGAGACAGAGAAGCCCAGAGGATACCAGATGTCAACTAGACTCAAGGTACAAAACCTCGACCCAACAGAGGCTGTGGTCAATGCCTAACCAGTCAATATGGCAAATGGCTAGGGACCATTCATGTAACAATAGATCATAGCTATAGCTACTGCTTACCCTAGCCTGTCAACGTAACATCTGTAACTTGAAATCTGCGTAATGAAGAAAAACAGACAAACATAGACTAAATAAAATGAAACAACATCTCAAAGCTTATCAATATATGAGAACACCTTTATACAGACTAGAGTTTTCGCGCGCGTGTTGCGCACGCTCAACCTCTGGTTGTAATTAAACCCATAGCAATAATGTGGAAACCATACACATTTCTGAGCGCATAATATAATAACATTTTGCCTGTAATGTTACAACATATAACATTTGTTCGCCACAAATGACTCTTAAAAGCAGTGCCAACATTTAAATATCTTTAACCATTCAGCGAACAAAAGGCGACAGGCTGATTATCATTTAGGGGGCCACTCAATGACATGCAGAAGCGTCATCAACACGCCCACTGTAGGGGTGTGAGAAATACAGACTTTCTACTCCTCATTCACATGTAAGGTAATTTACATTTCCTACGGAGAAAATACTACCTCAGTGGTAGTGTTATTCAGGAGATTTTCAGGGTACAAATGTCAGGATATGTTGTTCACACATGCAGCCCATCAGGAAAATATCAGGACTAACACGTGTGTTTGAAAGCAGCTAGTGTGTGAGCATTTGATTTCATTATAAAATTTGTCAATTTATGGTAACAGGGGTAATGTTTCAATAGAAAGTGTAGCATACTATGCATGCAAATCATCTTTTACTGTTATTCAGGGCTGAAAAGTGCATTGACATTTTAAAATACAAGGCAACTACTATTGGTTAGTTGAAAATAATAATCATCATCGAGATTAAACATCTCGGAGCCGTTATGTTTAACAACATAACGTCTTACCTGGGCGAGTGTGTCGCTGCCTTTGTCTTGACGTGCGGTGTGTGTGCGTGTGTGTGTGTGTGCTTCCGTGTATGTGTTGCTGCCTTTGTCTTGACGTGCGGTGTTTGCGCGTGCGTGTGTGTGCGCATCTGGTGCGTTTCCGTGTATGTTTGTGCGCATGTGCGTGTGTGTGCGGAGTGTGTATATGCGTGCTTGTGGTGTATGTATGCGTTGTATTAATGCGCACGTGCTGTGTGTGTGTGTGTGAGCTGCAGGCTGCTTGGCACAAGCGCACATGAACAACTTGAGTAACTGGTGCGACAGGCCTGCTTTTATAGTTGTAAGATAGTCACACATTAATGTGACTATCTTTATACAGATAGTCACGTATTAATCATCATATAGTCATAGTAATAGATATTAATACAAGCCTTTCTGCCTATTTCTCCCATTTATTGTGTAACAAGCAGTTATAGTGCTCTGACTAGTGGTAGGGGGTGGCCACAAATGATAAAAAAAAAATGGAGCAAGATGTGTTCTGACACAGTCTGACGTTGCGGCTGGTTGTGATGGTGTGTGTCTGTGTGTTTGTGTTTGTGTGTGTGTTTGTGTGTGTGTGTGTTTGTGTGTGTGTGTTTGTGTGTGTGTGTGTGTGTGTGTGTGTGTGTGTGTGTGTGTGTGTGTGTGTGTGTGTGTGTGTGTGTGTGTGTGTGTGTGTGTGTGTGTGTGTGTGTGTGTGTGTGTGTGTGTGTGTGTGTGTGTGTCTATGTGTGTGTGTAGATTGTGACTATACACCAGGAGCCATTTGTTTACGTCAAACCCACCAAGAATGATGGGACGTGCCGAGAAGAGTACACAGTAAATGGAGTCCTCATCAAAAAGGTCATATGTACCGGACCCAATGGAACCATTCCAGGTACACACTCTCACACACACACACACACACACACACACACACACACACACACACACACACACACACACACACACACACACACACACACACACACACACACACACACACACACACACACACGCATGCACAGACATACACACAGACACACACACACACACACACACACACACACACACACGCATGCACAGACATACACACAGACACACACAGACACGCACACTCACTCACGCATGCAAAGAAACACACACGCACACACACACACACACACACACGCACTCTCGCACAAACACTTCCCACTTGGAAAAATTATTTGAGAAATGGAACCATTGACATCCTTGTTCTAATTTTGAGAACCTAAACCAGAACCAATTACATTTTCGATGTTAGATGTTGACGTAATAGGTTGTGATTTTAATGAACACAGTTAAGTAGTTCTCTCATATTTTAGAAATAAGCCAAGCTTGACTCTACCCATTTAAGATGAATACACACACTATAATTGATTGTTAACTGTCTGGTCCCACCCCCACAGGACAGCCCATAGTGCCTCAGTGCTGCTATGGTTTCTGCATCGACCTGCTGATTAAACTTGCCATGAACATGAACTTCACCTACGAGGTTCACCTGGTGGCGGATGGCAAGTTTGGCACGCAGGAGCGAGTAAGTGACCCCCGCCATGAGTGTGTGGACCAGTGGATGTGTAGACCAGTGGATGTGTGGACCAGTGGATGTGTACACCAGTGGATGTGTACACCAGTGGATGTGTAGACCAGTGGATGTGTAGAGTATTGGATGTGTAGGCCAGTGGATGTGTAGAGTATTGGATGTGTAGACCAGTGGATGTGTAGAGTATTGGATGTGTAGGCCAGTGGATGTGTAGAGTATTGGATGTGTAGACCAGTGGATGTGTAGAGTATTGGATGTGTAGGCCAGTGGATGTGTAGAGTATTGGATGTGTAGGCCAGTGGATGTGTAGAGTATTGGATGTGTAGACCAGTGGATGTGTAGAGTATTGGATGTGTAGACCAGTCAATAATGCCCCCTTGGTTTATTCTTGTTCTGCTTGGTCTGATCCGGATGATTTGGCTCAGGATGAGTGTCCCTTTGCACAGAGGTCTCATCATTGGAAAAACACTGCCTTCTGCCACCAACCCCCTAGCTATTAACCTTTCCACTCATGTTGATCTGTGTCTTCCTCCAGGTAAATAACAGTAATAAGAAGGAGTGGAACGGCATGATGGGAGAGTTGTTGAGCGGTCTTGCCGACATGATCGTAGCGCCTCTCACCATCAACAACGAGCGTGCTCAGTACATTGAGTTCTCCAAGCCCTTCAAGTACCAGGGCCTCACCATTCTGGTGAAAAAGGTACACTTTGTTATCCATATTATCTGGCGGTTCTAAACTGGTAACCAGTACTCCCAGTATTCTCTCCCTCTCTCCCACTCCATGTCTCTCTCTCTTTGTGCCTCTCTTTCTCTTTCTTGTTGTTCCTGGCTGTCTCTCATTCCCTTTCTTATATTTGTTTATTTCCAGTATTTTAACTATTTTGTGGGCGGTTTTGTGCGCGCCATGTGCAATTGTGTGTGTGTAGGAAATCCCGCGCAGTACGCTGGATTCCTTTATGCAGCCGTTTCAAAGCACGCTGTGGTTATTGGTTGGCCTGTCGGTCCATGTGGTGGCAGTGATGCTCTACCTACTAGACCGATTCAGGTACGTCCTAACCCACCTCAAGAGTCACCTTCACACGCTAACCCACCTCAAGAGTCACCTTCAAACCTAAACAACCTCAAGAGTCACCTTCCAACCCTAACCAACCTCAAGAGTCACCTTCACATCCTAACCACACCTCCACATCCTAACCCCACCTCCAGTCACCTCCTAACCCCATCTCCAATCACGTTCACATCCTAACCCAATCTCAACTCATTCACACATCCTTACCCCTCCCCTGGTCACCTCCTAACCCCACCTCCAGTCACCTACTAACCCCACCTCCAGTCACCTTCACATCCTTACCTCACCTCCAGTCACCTCCTAACCCCACCTCCAGTCACCTTCACATCCTTACCTCACCTCCAGTCACCTCCTAACCCCACCTCCAGTCACCTTCACATCCTTACCTCACCTCCAGTCACCTCCTAACCCCACCTCCAGTCACCTTCACATCCTAACCCCACCTCCAGTCACCTTCACCTCCTAACAACATCTTGATCACCGTATCTCCTCTTATATCTCCTAACTTGATCAATCAAAATGTATACATCCTGTATGTGTGTGTGTGTGTGTGCAGCCCTTTTGGAAGGTTTAAAGTGAATAGTGAAGAAGAAGAGGAAGATGCCCTGACCCTGTCCTCGGCCATGTGGTTCTCGTGGGGAGTCCTATTGAATTCTGGGATAGGAGAAGGTGGGTCTGTTTTATCCAGTGCAGCAATGTGATACTACACTATGTGATACGTTACCCCTCAATGCGATACAATACAACGATACAAAACAATATGATACGATACTATAATAGATTACTATACAATATTGTACAATACTAACCAGTTCTATATGGTACTATACTATCCTTTACTATTCAAAACAATACAAGGCTATATGTTACAATGCACTACAACAGAATATGTACGGGTGTGTGTGTCTGCAGGAGCTCCCCGGAGTTTCTCAGCGAGGATTTTGGGTATGGTGTGGGCAGGCTTCGCCATGATAATCGTGGCTTCCTATACTGCCAATTTGGCAGCCTTCCTGGTGCTGGACCGGCCTGAGGAGCGCATCACCGGCATCAATGACCCCAGGGTACCCACTCCACTACCCAGCTACCCTAAGGCCCGGGTCACATGTATTCGGACCCATACGTTTGAAAACATAGCATTCTCTCTGTTTTTAGGACTCGGTTACATGAAAAACAGCGTAAAAGCATTTGCGTTCAGTGACATAAAAAAGGTCACGTATAAAAAACGATTGTTCAAAACCGCTGCCAACATAGCGAGTGATATTTTGGAACAAGTGATATTTTGGAAAAGGAGTTTCATTGTGACTCAATTTGCGTGTGGCAATTGTTTGTTTTATGTTTGTAAACAAATGTTATTCTATGTTGTTCTACTTGACTTGAATCTATAGGACACATCGTCACTTCATACTGGCCTGGCATTATTAGTCGATCATTTTTGCATTCTCGTATATTCTTGTTTATCTACTCTGTCCTTTTCTTTCTACTCAACTATTGTATTTTAACATGCCGCTGTGCTTTACTCTATGATGCTGTACAATGACCTTACTCACCAGAGGTCGTGGTGTTTAACTGCTGAACGACTAAGTCATGGTGGATAGTGACCTCGCTGTGATTTTGTGCTCTGGATCCGGCAGCTGCGTAACCCATCAGATAAGTTCATCTACGCCACAGTGAAGCAGAGTTCGGTGGACATTTACTTCCGGAGGCAGGTGGAGCTGAGTACCATGTACCGGCACATGGAGAAACACAACTACGAGAGTGCTGCAGAAGCCATCCAGGCAGTCCGTGACACGTATGGCCTCCTACACAAATGCATAGAATCACTGGGCACACCGAGAGCACACATTTTAAAGAATATATCAGAAAAAAACAGACACACACATTGTCAATACTTTCATTTGTATATTGATGTCAATAGACAGGTATTCATTCGTTTGTACCTTGACCGTCAATACTTATCCTTGACTGGATAAGTATTGACTTACCCAGTCAAGTTATTAAACATGGACACAGTCAACAATTCAGAAATGGTTGCAGGAGCTCTATAGTGGCTTACCTGTGTCCAAAGTTGTATTGCAGCATTAGCATGGGTACTGATGACAAGACAGAGAGCAGAAGATTGATTTCCTGTCTGTCTGGGTCTCCTGCAGTAAGCTCCATGCCTTCATCTGGGACAGCGCTGTGTTGGAGTTTGAAGCGTCTCAGAAGTGTGACCTGGTGACCACCGGGGAGCTTTTCTTTCGTTCCGGATTTGGGATCGGGATGAGGAAAGACAGTCCCTGGAAGCAGAACGTGTCCTTGGCCATTCTCAGGTACGCCGTGACAAACCGCCAACGCGGTCTTTAGGGCCAACCCCAGCCTCGACACAGCCTCCCTGCAGCTGTTCCTGAGCCAGAAGATCAACACATGGTGTTAATGAATCTACCAAATCAAAATCACTTAGTCGTTAACTGATTATATAGTTAATAGTACACCTAGTGGATCCTTTGTCAATAAACACAACACAGGTAAATCTGGTTCCCATGACGACCGACTGGAGGAACGAGAGGATCTTCAGTAACATGACAAACTGCTGAATTTGGTTTGTTTTCTTTTCCTCAGTTCTCATGAGAATGGCTTCATGGAGGACCTGGACAAGACGTGGGTCCGATACCAGGAGTGTGACTCCCGGAGCAATGCCCCCGCCACCCTCACCTTCGAGAACATGGCCGGTAGGCTACAGACTCACACGCTAGTGACCAGACACCGTGACATCAGAAGGATGTTAAGCTAATATATAGACATAAACAAGGAGAATTTATGATCAAATACAAATCTCATCTACCTCAGGGGTGTTCATGCTGGTTGCCGGGGGGATCGTGGCTGGGATATTCCTCATCTTTATCGAGATCGCCTACAAACGACACAAAGACGCCCGCAGGAAACAGATGCAGCTCGCCTTCGCTGCTGTCAACGTCTGGCGGAAGAACCTACAGGTACGGAGCCAAACTGTTAAAATCTAAACTAACCCTGCTCTATTCTACTGTACACCTACTGCACCGTAGAGCTACTCTACTGTGGTGCCGGCTGGTAGTTTTTAAAGTGAGGGAGGAAGGACTGCGTGCTTGGTAGCAATTGGTTAGTGGCGTATGGTGGCATAGGTATGTGAGACTCAGGTTGTATTAGGGTGTTTTGGTCAACTACAAAATAGAAGGGTGGGATATACGTGAATTGATACAAATCCACCAGTGGCAGCATTGTACTTTGAAAGCTGATGGGCAGAATGTCTTGGACTACAAGGGCAGAAGGAAAGGATGCAAACCCAATTAGTCAAATCAGGCCTGCTCTTGATTTGTAAAACTAAATAAAAAAATATGGGACTTTGAGGCAAATGAGGATGTTAATGGTTGTTTTAGAATGTTGGTCATGGTGTTAGCCAATTAAGATTGAGGGACTTCATTTATAGATCAATTCAATCCTCCACGCGGGCTCCGCAGCTTGGCCGCTGTTGTAAAAAATGCATTAAACTGTAATCAGAAAACGTGGTTATATGCTATAGACTCTATAGTGTCTGTGGTATAAAGGCTGGGATGAATTTCAAATTATAAATATGTACACTTCATGTGGAAAGTATAGACCGTTGCGAATCCCATTGGAACAAATGGCGCGATATTCGTTCTTCAAAACGAGAGCTGGTAAATTGTGAAAAATTCATTCAACTGTAATAATCAGACAACGCAGTTATATGCTATAGACCCCAGAGTATCTGTTGTATAAAGTCTGGGATGAATTTCGAATTATAAATATGTACAATGCATAACGCTAGCTCTCTGGCTCATAGCTGAGCGGACTAGAATACCTCCCGTTACCAAGTCGTAGCTAAAGTCTGTCCTATTTACTGGAGGAGTGAACAACGTTTCCGTTGCATAAGAACCTTATGGGAAGGTAATGATTGTTCCAGGTTTTAGTCAAACCCTCAGGCGTTACCAGGGAAACAAAGTTATGGCTACTGTACAACTCGTCCATCATAAAGCTACTCTACTGTACTCCTATTCTACTGTAAACCTACTCTACTTTACGACCTAAACTGCTGTATGCCACGCTATACCACTGGGGCCGAAGGATTGTTGTTCAATGTCTTCAAAACTGAAGAGTTTTTTATGTATTTGTTTGGCTGTTATTTCAACTCAGTTAAATGACATTGCAATCAACGCAGGTTCTATAACTAGGATTGACATGCTTACTATATGAATGAGCACCTGACCCCCTGGTGTTTGTGACACCACCTAGGAAAACCCAGGTATTGTACGAATAGTTGCTGTAAAACTGGAACTGAACAAAAAACCTTGATGACACACAAACCGTGTGACACAAACAGACCCAAGACTGGTCCATATGAGAGAGTGCAGCGACAGGACGGTAAAACACCTTTCACATAGATCAAGGGCAAAAACCAAACACAGACTCCCCCCTAAACCTGAAACACCAACCCACAACTGCAGGCCAGGTCAGTCAAACATGAAGCTCATGTGCTAACGCTATAGTATATTGCTGTAGATGAACAAATGCAACCACACACACGCAAACAACCACACACCCCCACTTGCTAGCTTGCTGGTGCTTGTAAGGACCCCTTAAGCGAGGGGGCCATGACAGCAGGGGGTCTCCCAGGCTGGTCGCTTGGCAGAAGAGAGACACACTGGGTAACAGCAGACGCTGACCTTTTAGTCATGAAAGGAGAAACAAGCTGTACCACACCTGAATAAAGTCACCCCCACGGGGCACCGCCGTCAAAGCACCGTTACTGAAGAAACAGGGGAGTGACTAATAATAGACACAATACAGGACCGTTATTAAAGGTACCATGGCATGCTACTTTATGGATGCTTTAATATAGATATTAGTGGGCCCCTAACACAGTATTTGAATATGTTCCCGAAATTCAGCCGTGGTGCAGAATTACAGCCAATTCAAGCCAGTCGCACATTGAGCTTTCCCCAAACACAGCTTTTCGGTGTTTGTAGCTTTGATGCAAATGAGAAGGAGAGATGCGGGTCAAGGAGGAGGGTGGGGTTGTGGCCCCGAACAGCTTGCGGCCACGGTACCATGGGTTGTTTACAGTGGATGTATCACAATGGCGAGGCGCACACAGCCTTTGGCCGTGTTCCTGTAAATATTCAGGATAATATATATATTATCACGGCAAAGCTTTGTGCGCCTCCAGACGATACAGTAAAAGGTTTCTCTTCACATTCAAACCTGTGGATGTCATCAATAAATGACGAGGGTGACCATGTCAAGTGTATATGTACATTACATGAATTGACATGTTAATGTGTGTTCCTTACTAAATCACAGGGAAATGCTCTTAGCCGCGGTGCGCCATATAGGAGGGCAGCCCCCTCAGACAGATACACGGAGAATCGCCGAATACGTTTCATTATCTAGAAAGCTCATTCCTCTGTCGTATGAAATATTGATTGTTGTTGCTGGGTTCTAAAAGGCAGGGCTGTGTGTGTGCTGCTCATTGTAGCGTGTTTTGTTGGTTATGTGATACAATCTCCTGAGAGCTTTACTGCTAAAAGGTAGCTTCTGAAGGCATGTCTCTCACCATCCCATTCTAGACCAGCCGCCTGAAAGCCTTTTCAGCGGCAGAGCCATAAAAATATAAAATGACTTGAAATTATTCCTTATTCCGATAAGGATTCAAATTAGACAAAGACATTTTGGCTGACATGTTATATTCTACCCGGATTATTAATGATGGTAAGATGGTAAATAGATGTTGAATTGGACCTGGAAATGACATATCAAATGTAATTTTTTAATAATATCAATGTTTCCTTGTTGGTCAATGGTCAATCATATGCAGAGACTGAAAGATAGAGTGGTATGTTGTTGACCCTGGTCTTGACCTAAGTTGATCCACCTCATTTACACCCTTCAAGCAGGGACTTGGAGGCATTTTCCTTCTTTACTTTGTGATTCACTCAGATGCAGATATGCCTATAGGGCTGTAGATTGACAGGGTACCTCTGATCGCCGCTTGAATTGCCAGAAGCTAAAAGCTAAAAGCGAGTGGACCAAATTAGGCCCTGTTGAGGTCTAAACCTTTGGGTGAAAAGGACGACTGAGAAAAGCTATCTGTTGATATAGGGGTGTACGGTGTAAATGGTATAGAATGTACACTGGTGTGAATTTGCGCTACGGTAATGGATTTTGACATTACCGTGAGACAGTGTTGTGTGTAACGCGTTACAAAGTAAGTAACACGTTAATACAGTAACATAACTACCTATTCATGTAAAAAGTAAAGTATTTAAGCAATTACTGAAAATATGGTAACAAAACTTTTCCCAGGGACAGATTTGACAGCGATACTGCCTGCTCCGGCAGTTTGCTTTTGCGCAAGCACGCAGGCACGCAGGCACGCTTGCTGCGCGACTGCGTGCTTGCGCAAAAGTCCCTTCACGAGCTCTCAATCCACACCGTACGAGACAGACGCTGGTAGCATGAAGCTGTCTCTGCATCTCTTCCACAGACATCGCTTCCGCAGGCATTTTCCAAAGCCAGTCCTTATGACCAAAAAAGCTAGCGGTGGAACGAGATAACAAACGCTGTCACTGTTTACCTGTTTACCTAAGGACATGGTTCCCTTTCAAAATGTCGATAGAAAGGGCTTTAAAGAGACAAAACACTCAATCCCAGGTATGCCTTACCTGCCCGCACACACATCAGCCAAATTGAAGGTCCGAGAGCAGATGGAGAAAGAAATCCATACTATTAAACATTAATGTTTTTCAGCGAGTAAAGTAACTTGGGAAAAGATTTTGCATATTTTTTTCATTCCGTTCTGCTGCCAGTATTTTACCCTTCAGAAGCATTTTCATCGAAATTAGAAGATAAAAATAACATATGGTGCTGTAATACCGTTACTGTCTTTGCCTCAAATCATACCATGATATACATTTTAGTCCATACCGTACAGCCCTATGTTGACACCTTATGATGTTAGAAAGGAGGCTGGACCCAGAACACCAATAGGAGACAGACTATATCTGGTGCTACGGGAGCTTTGTGTTTGCTAACTGATGATTGACATTCTTTGCTTTTTAAACAAAATGTTAAAATGAGAATATTCAACTTGATGCAAATTGGTCCAAGCCTGTGTTTGTGTGTGTGTGTGTGTGTGTGTGTGTGTGTGTGTGTGTGTGTGTGTGTGTGTGTGTGTGTGTGTGTGTGTGTGTGTGTGTGTGTGTGTGTGTGTGTGTGTGTGTGTGTGTGTGTGTGTGTGTGTGTGTGTGTGCTGGGGGGGGGGGGGGGGTGCAAACCGAGCAAAGAGTTATTGAAGTGTAGCATAGTAGTGCTAAAGTTTGTGATACTGACAGCAAACCATCTTGTATAAATCTTCCTGATTGAGGCGCTATCGTATCTTATGGTATGCTATGTGTCCTCAGACAGGTGGTAGTGTTCCTCTCATTGGTCAGGGGGAGGACCCTGACCTAATCTATGACCACTGGCCTGTTCTCTCCCCCCCCCCCCCCTCCTCCCCCCTCTCTCATCTTTTGTTCTGCTCATTTCCCTGCTCTCCTCCTGCGTGGTGTCCATCAATCGAGGTTGTTGCTATGACGATGCAGTGGAATAGAGGTCCAGTGTTTTGTCTTGTTTTTACTGGAATATTCTCATCTCCCTCATACATTCAACACACACACAATGGACACATGTGTCAACATGGCTTGTTTATTTTCTTGGGGCTGGTATTCGAAAATAACCGCCAAATGCCTACACTGATTAATCAGAATAACAGTATTCATCAAAGCCGTGTAACAAAGACAATTATCACAGGAGGTTGTACTAGTATGGGTGAAAACAGGTGAAAACATTCACTTTATTATGGATCTGTAGTGCCCATAATTAATGTCGTAATTTACACCCTAACTATTTCTCTGTGATAAAGGCCTATTCCTAACACCCAGCATTCACGCTTTTGCTGAACGCCTCATGTTGACTGCTTTGAATTTAAACCTCCTTCCAGACTGTCATAGCATGTTCCCCTTTCCATCTCTTTACATCATCTCCAATTCCTTTCTCTCCTTTACTTTGTCTTCTGTTCTCTCTTCATCCACTCCTCCTCCTCCACCTCCTCCCCCTCCTTTACTATACAAACAAACTCCTCCTGTTTTCGGTTCAGTCTGCAGGTCTAATGTTCAGCAATGATCGCAGAATTAGTTTGTTAATCTATTCATTTAATTTTACTCAACAGGCTCCTGGAATCCACAGTTTATTAGGCTTAGGTTTATTAATATTAGAATACACACACACACACACACACACACACACACACACACACACACACACACACACACACACACACACACACACACACATACAGACAGCTTGTGTGTGTGTGTGTGTGTGTGTGTGTGTGTGTGTGTGTGTGTGTGTGTGTGTGTGTGTGTGTGTGTGTGTGTGTGTGTGTGTGTGTGTGTGTGTGTGTGTGTGTGTGTGTGTGTGTGTGTGTGTGTGTGCGTGTGGGTGTGTGCACCTGCATGTGTGTGTGTGTGTGTGTGTGTGTGTGTGTGTGTGTGTGTGTGTGTGTGTGTGTGTGTGTGTGTGTGTGTGTGTGTGTGTGTGTGTGTGTGTGTGTGTGCGTGTGTCTGTGTGCGTTCCAGATCTTTCTTTTTAGGATTAAACATGGATCCTGTATGTTTTGGCCAGGAGCCTCTGTTTTGAAGAGCTCTGTCAGTTCACCACATTTTTCCCCCCAGCTCGGCCGTCACTGTGTTGATGGAAGCGGGGGATGAACACCAGTTCAAACGGCGTTCCAGTCCATCTGCTTTTCTTATTGCTGTCCTTTATATGTCTTTGAATACTTAATTCAGCATGGTCAGCAGCCTTCGCCCATTGTGTCATTCCCACCTATCAGAAACACTGTGAAGTACACCCTAGGGGTTCAAATGGCAATCATTGTCAATGCAGTTTGCTCCTAACACAATCAGTCCTCAGAAATATGTAGGAGAGACAACGTTTTCTCTACTCAGCAATTCCCATACTTGCATTGGAAATAGAAGGACTTCCTCTTTCTTTGTCAACTGTTCTTGAAAGTACGTTTTACAGATCAATGGCACCTCTGCCTAATTTGTCACAGTCATGAATTGTGTTACTCAAGGTGAAGAACATGTTTTTGGATGCTTTATTCAATACGGATAAACCACTGAAACAATATATATTCTTGTTCTCCATGGGGTGGCAGTCTGCCTGCCAGGTGTTTTTTTTTTCTTTGTAACCCTGTGTTGTTATTTTTTTATGTGTGTTGTTTCTTTATCAATGGCTTTTGAGTTGTGTCCAGACTCTGTGGTGTATGCTAACACACAAACAAACACTGACTCCTCCTCTGCAAGTAGGACTGGTATAGGTAGCTAACTTAGGCTTTAGGCTGTCGTTCTATCGTGCTTTCTACAAACCTTGAGTGACCGGTTCCTTCTACAGCTATAGATAGAGGTAGAGTGGAAGGGGCCAAACACAAACCGACCCCCAGTCTCATAGTAGTGACGTGTGCCTTCTGTCCCCCCCCCCCTTAGTAAACCCCTCCCACTAAGGCATTGCAACCGCATGGGAAATAGAGTGCTTGATTTCATTTTCGTATTTTTTTATTATAACTACATGAGTTGGTTTTAAAATATAGTTTCCTGATTTTCATTTCCTTGTCTCTTGTACGTCTCTATTTAGAAAAGTAGTCAAATTTACGTTGGAATGTTACAATTATTAATTTTGTTGAGAGCGGCGGAAGGTGCTCAGATTCACAATGATGGAATAACAGATGCATGGTCGTGTGTGTGTGTGTGTGTGTGTGTGTGTGTGTGTGTGTGTGTGTGTGTGTGTGTGTGTGTGTGTGTGTGTGTGTGTGTGTGTGTGTGTGTGTGTGTGTGTGTGTGTGTGTGTGTGTGTGTGTGTGTGTGTGTGTGTGTGTGTGTGTGTGTGGGTATGGAAGTAAATCTGTACCATCGGATTTCAAAAAAATAAAAAGCCATTGAATTCTAAGCACTGAATATATTTATGCATTGAAATAACATGTCTGGATTTTTTTGCCTCTGAATTTAACTCATCCTAAAAAAAAATCATATTCAGCTTTATTTTCTAATGTTAAAAATTCAAAATCAAATATTAAACGTAAATATTTTCAACGTCTCCAAATTCAACTTGCCAAATTCATCTGCAAAATTCAAAGTCTGAAAATTCAGTGTTAACATCCGGGGACCCAAGGAAGAGCAATCGATCCTCGATGCATGATCGGTCAAGCAAGGAGAGCGGGAATAAGAGCGTCACTCGCTGGTTCTTTCTTTCTTAATACAAACGTTAATTCTAAACAGCATTTTACAAAGTAGCATATAATAGGAAATGCTCAAAGGTAAATCAACGTCATGAAAATATTTGAAAATATTTACATTGAATAATATTTACATTGAATAATAGTTGAAAATATTTACATTGAATTTACATTGAATAACGTTGAATATTTGAAAAATAAAGCTGAATATGATTTATTGAGTTAAATTCAGAGGCAAAAAATCCAGATACGTAAATATTCAGTGCTTAGAATTCAATGGCTTTTTTATTTTCAAAATCTGATGGCACAGATTTACTTCCATATGTGCGTGTGTGCACGATGGTTTGGTAGCAATGACCCTCAATAACATTCCACAGGGTTTGGAGGGGCTATTATCTAACATAAGAGAGTATTGCTTCACACCAACTTACAGAATTTATATTTTGAAATAGGGCTGCCCAAAATACCTAGAGGCTTTGGTTTTAGTTGTTTCGATTTCTAGGTTTGGTCTCTTCATTAGATCAAGGTTTTGACTGATTAGAGACATAGAAAAACATTATGACTGATATTGGCTTAGATGTAGAAGATGTTGTCTAAGATGCAGCGACAGACCCTGCCTTGTGGCTATGTCGCGGCCACAGTAACAGTAGAAACTCTTTGCCAAAGTAAATAATGGTACACAAATGCTGCTGTCGCATCATTCCACCAGCTTGCTCCATTAGAAACAGGACTGATGTTCTGATATAACTATGTTAGCATTGTTAGTAGGATATAGACATGAGGCTCTGTTGGCTCATCAAATGTTCTTGCCATAAAAGGTTTTACGGATTTACCTACATTACCATTATTACATTGGTAATATTATATTCAAACAAACACACACGTTTATAAACAAACACACAGAGACACACAAACAAACAAAATTCTCATACAAACACAAACTCACACACACATACATACAAAGGTATACACACAAACACACACACACATACCACTTGAATGTGTATAACTGGGTGGATTTCCATCTTTCTGAATCGGAGCATGAACCTGCTCTGTAAAAGGGGAGGAGGGAGGGGTGTTGGCTTAAGAAGACGAAATGATAGAATTTGTGCTATTTTGTGCTGACTCCTTTGTTTGTCCTTTTCTTGTAGCCGTACCCGACTGACATCACTGGCCAGCTCAACCTCTCGGATCCGTCCGTCAGCACCGTGGTCTGAGACACACCCACGACATTCAATATCCCGACAGAATATCCATGCTGCTACACCTTTTCAATCTGCCTAACACACTCACACACACAAAGAAACACAAACCTATAAACACACAAACAACACCATTCATCCCCAAACCATCACTGAAACCTACTCTAGATACAAACACACGCACACATACACACACATTTTCTCATCCTGCTTACAGAGGCAATCATTTTCCTTTCTGTGCAATTTTAAAGATGGTGTAGCATGTAACATAGTAGAGGTTCAGACTGAGCCACATGACATGTATTTGAGACTGATCCACCTCAATTGTAGTTCAGACTGATCCACCTTAATTGTAGTCCAGACTGATCCACCTGACTTGTAGTTTCGTCGGTTCTACCTGACTTGTAGTTCAGACTGATCAACCTGACTTGTAGTTTAGTCTGATCCATCTTGACTTGTAGTTCAGACTGATCCACCTGTCTTGTAGTTCAGACTGTTCAACCTGACTTGTAGTTCAGACTGTCACACCTGACTTGCAGTTCAGACTGATCCATCTGAATTGTGGCACATCTCTGACATCTCTGTATATGACCAGTAATGTCAAGAACACAAGGGAACTTACTTCAGGACACCATCCTGGGATGAGTCCTTGTCGGAAAGAACAAAAACTCACGTCCTAACAAAACAGACATTCCACAGCACAGGGCTGATGTAGCTGCCATCTGTACTCTCAAGATTACATAGAACACGTGAAGCTGGCTAGTCAGAGCTATATATGTATCTCTGTCTATACTATATGTACGTATTCATATGTATATGTATGTTTAACTGTACGTGGTTAAGAAAGGTATGTATTTTGGATTACCGTTTAGCTTTTCCTTTTGGGTTGTGATAGGAAAGAGGTTTACTTGAGGTTCAGGAGGGTAATTCGCTAGGCTGTCTTTCTAAGATACGGAGAGCCAACTGGAAGTCATATCATCAAATACATTTTGGTTGTATATTCATAATGTATATATCCAGGGGCGTGTCCAGGATAGGGGGAACAAAAAGGTTTTGGATCGCCACCCCCCCCCTCAACTAAAGCTGGCAGTCAACAGAATAGTTTAGTGATTGGACGACACAATGCTACACAAAAGTGAGTGACGTCCCCTGTGTTGTTCTGTGCCACTCCTGCCCCCTCCCCCCACCAAACCAACCTGGACACGCCCCTGGATATATCGGAGGACCCACTGGTTGCCAGTTGGAACCAATGAGCACGGATCGAGTAGCTTATCATTATCCCGAACCAATGACCATTAGACATGCACAGGGCGTATGCATAATGCTGAGTGAGTTGTAGCTGCTGCTTCTTCGAGACAGACTTCAAACACTTACTCTGTTTGCATTCTGAGATCATTTGTGCAGTACTTGAGCACCTTGCTACAGCTATACATTACAAAGTGTCCAGTGGATAAGCCTCATGGCCCACATTTCCCATCAGATTTATGTAGCTCAATACGGCTTATGCTGAAAGTAGAATGCAGGTGTTATGATGTTGGCAGGTTTGTCCAGCTCTGTAATGTATAGCTGTATAGCAGTGATTTACCACTGGGGCCGTCCCTAGTGTTATGTGAGGGTACTGCATGTGATTCGCCAAATTGTTGTTCTTTTTTTTTGGTGTATACATTGTAATGAAAACAATATTAATTGTATTTTTGTGACGAAATGCATCATTACTGTAATATAAATAGGCACATCTGGTACAAGAGTGATAAAGGGTTATGGTTGGGTTCTAAATGACAGTAGGTTGTGAATCCCTACTCCAGAGCTGAAAGCCATTAAAAAAAAACATGCCATTTCTATGTGCAACTTTATTCGTATATATTTCGTAATAAGTACGGCAGAAACTTTTTTGTAAATCCATTGAATCACGATTCCAAGTGCTACTAAGGCCACAGTGCTGAGGCAAAACAGTTGATGTCAAAAAAAGAGGTTTGTTTCTATGTTTGTATGTATAAATATCCATGCTACTGCTTCATATTATGTTTGTTTTTTAACCTAACAGGTTAGTCGTTTAAAAAATTACTGTTTTTTATACTGAGCTTAGAAATTATTTTCTGGTCAAATTGTGCTCCATCTCACTGTGATGACACCAGTCACCTTCAGCCGCTCTAACGTCCTGTGATCATGTTATACTGAGCTCTCTCTCTCTCTCTGTCTCTCTCTCTGTCTCTCTCTCTCTCTCTCTCTCTCTCTCTCTCTCTCTCTCTCTCTCTCTCTCTCTCTCTCTCTCTCTCTCTCTCTGTCTCTGTCTCTGTCTCTGTCTCTCTCTCTCTCTGTCTCTGTCTCTCTCGCTCTCTATCTCTCACTCTTTCTCTTCCTCTCTCCCTCTTTTCCTCTCGCTTCGCTTCATCTCTTTCCCTCTTCTATTCTGAGATTATGCATTTTATTGGATTTTAGTTGAACCGGAGCATGATTTATTTTACTTGTTCTAAAATTCTTATTTGATTTATAACAAATGAAATATTTAATCCCCAATGATAACATTCTTATATTGTGTACAATCATTCATGTAATTTCACTTGAATTGTAAATTAACAAAGATTATTCAGTTTGTCTGTTTAATAGAGATAAGAGAGTTTATCCTTTGAAGAACTGACATGTTGTGCGTACCACTTTATATAGTATAATATGTTTCTATGAATATTATACGTGATCGGTAACATAGGTATATTTTAGTGCCGTATCTTCGTATGACCAGAATGACATCTACCAGTAGAAGCCCTCATTCGCCAATATGGGCCAGTGGGTCTATGTGGGTCCGAACCTGCCCCTGCCCAGAGTTTCTGCACCAATTCTGGGCTGTAATGTTGCTAGCAGAGGACCATTACATGCAGATACATTGTAATCCATGAGGTTCAGTAGGAGTAAAGCATGTGACCTTTGCCCTTATACACATTTACCTCACCCACAGTCCATTCAGTCACCACTTTCAGCTGTCGTTTTTATGTCACATAAAAACAAGAACTGTTGAACAGACCATCCGATACACACTGATACCACAACCTTCCATTTAAGCTTGGAGAAAGAACAATAGCCGATGGTTCTGGTAAGCTTAGGTTTGGAGTGATGTTTGTGTTGGTCATTGTGAGCATTTATGATATAAACTCAGGCTTTATCATTCGTACTTGCATTGCTCTATGTTTATTTTAGATAATGTGGTATGTTATACAACAATAATAATATTAATGTGAAATTTGAATGGCTTAATTATAAGCTAAAAGTATTTTGGAAAATTGAACTCATATCTGTCTAGCCCTCCATCCTCCAGCTTCCAGTACATGACTTTGTACTGGAAGCTGGTCTGTTGTCTGGTGGAGCTGGTCTGTGGTCTGGTGGAGCTGGTCTGTGGTCTGGTGGAGCTGGTCTGTGGTCTGGTGGAACTGGTCTGTGGTCTGGGGGAAGGTCTGATGACTGGTTGAAGCTGGTTGGATGACTGGTTGAAGCTGGTTGGATGACTGGGTGAAGCTGGTTGGATGACTGGGTGAAGCTGGTTGGATGACTGGGTGAGGCTGGTTGGATGACTGGGTTACGTTGGTTGGATGACTGGGTTACGTTGGTTGGATGACTGGGTGAAGCTGGTTGGATGACTGGGTGAAGCTGGTTGGATGACTGGGTGAAGCTGGTTGGATGACTGGGTGAAGCTGGTTGGATGACTGGGTGAAGCTGGTTGGATGACTGGGTGAAGCTGGTTGGATGACTGGGTGAAGCTGGTTGGATGACTGGGTGAAGCTGGTTGGATGACTGGGTGAGGCTGGTTGGATGACTGGGTGAGGCTGGTTAGATGACTGGGTTACGTTGGTTGGATGACTGGGTTACGTTGGTTGGATGACTGGGTTACGTTGGTTAGATGACTGGGTTACGTTGGTTGGATGACTGGGTTACGTTGGTTAGATGACTGGGTTACGTTGGTTGGATGACTGGGTTAAGCTGGTTGGATGACTGGGTTAGGCTGGTTGGATGACTGGGTTACGTTGGTTGGATGACTGGGTTAAGCTGGTTAGATGCCCTTTGGACTTGGTTTCATGTCCATCATGAGTTTCCTCTCCATGATTTACACGCTACACATTGGCTGCACTTTAGAATTACTGCTACTTTATTACTAAGAGTAATAAAGTAAAGAGTGAATTTATACGGAATTCAGCCTTTATAAAGCATTATTACTTAATGAATACTCAATATTAAACAGTTCCTAATAATCTCAATTATTAATAAGTTAATGAGAAAATGGTTTAAAAGATAATTTATGAAGAGTTAGTTGATGATTTACAAACTAACTACAATGTCTTAATAATATCTAATAAATACATTGGTGCAATTCAGGTAGTTATAAACAATATGTTTATTATGGTGGACTATGAATGTCCATTATCTTATTATTTCATAAACCTTTATAACTGATTTTGAATAGCTAATGAGTATCCATGTGTGGAAAAAAGCTTTATAAAGGAGAGATTCTCTATTAACTTTGCTGTCTTCAAGCCTCAAAGTTACACATAATCTAAAGAGCTACCAACCCATTCTACAGCCTCACTATGTGGACCTCGCTCCAATTTGGGGATTATCGGTCTGGTACCAGTGGGACATGGTTGGCTATCAGTTAGTACAGTTGGACAGGAGGGTTGCTGTGAAGAGAGGTTCCATATGCTGTTTAACACGCGTGATAATGCTTCTCGTACAGGGGCACGCTGAGGTCAGGTTTGATGCTGACATCTCCAAAGAGGGATATCCTCTAAACCTGGAATTTCCAAACAGCTGTTATGTTCAAACCTGGTATTTTAGACAGCTGTTATGCTTATACTGGTTATACTGTGCATATGATGGTTATACTGTGCATATGATGAAAACACGCTTTAACTTTGATTTTAAACCTGATATCTTCGATGTTATGTTTAAAAATTGTATTTCCTGCTATCTGGTAAAAATAATGGGGAAAAAATGTATATTCAAATAGATACCAGCTTAAAACCTGGCATCGGCAAAGGTATATTATGTTTAAATCTAGTGTAACCTGAAACTGTGATATCATATTTCAAGCTGTGCTTTAGCTTGTCTGTCACCTGAAAAGCACTTCCGAACTGCCTGATCAATGCTCTATTAAGATGTCAACAAGAATTATCAGTATTCTAATCTAACCAATTATTACAGAAATCACTTGTATTTAATAGTTGTTCAAATAAACTGTCTATGTTACACATCAAATGAAAATGAAAAAATTTTGTCTTGTTGAATCCAGTTGGCGGTGGAACCATTTATGAATAAAACCTCGAAGTACATAATGTACAAGTTATCCCACTACAATGAGGCCGCCATGACATCTCTCTTCGTCAAATGACATTAACAGCATCTTCATTTTTTTCATCATTACTAGTGTGGTTGCTACTGCAAGCACATCTACTTTTTCTTTATTCCCTTTGCCTGTTTCTTCAGCAGTTAACTGCTCCTGCATACTTTCAGCTAGAGAAACCATTCAGTTATCAAAACGTCCAGCTCTTTACGATGGCTATCTCTCTGCGTTTTTCAACTCTTTCAACTTTGTAAACTATTACGCTTTTCAGCTCTGACACTTCAACTACTTCAGACATTATAACTTGGGCAATTTTGAACATTAACCTTTGTTCAACACACTTGTATCTTCAATAATCTGAAAAACTAATTTAGATTACTTTATACCTATTTCAGAATCACAGTTTAAGTTCCATATCGGCTTCCTTTTCAGTTGGTCTCCTTGAGTTATGCTGAGGTTAGCGCACGGAGGACGTGCAGGCAGTGTTGCCAGATTGGATGTTTTTCCCGCCGAATTGGCTTTATGCACAGCTCCACGACTTCCTGAAATAAGCCAGCTCGTTTATTTCCTGTCTTACATTATTGGACCAACTGATTAATCCAGGTGTGTCTGACCTCACAACAATGGTCAGGCACACCTGGATTAATCAGTTGGTCCAATAATGTAAGACAGGAAATAAACGAGCTGACTTATTTCAGGAAGTCGTGGAGCTGTGCATAAAGCCAATTGGACTACTTTTTCAAACGTTCAGGCAGTGGTGACGCTAGCGTTGATGTTAGCACAGACGTTTTGCCACATTCAAAACGCTCATAGGTAACGTGTCTTTAGGTAAACCTTCCCTTCTTCCGAAATAAGATCGTTCAGGAAACGCCCCTCAGAAGTTCGTAGGCTATGACATAAAACCGGCGATACAGATCGTTCTTGAGACTAAACTTCATAACAACAACAAGTATGGATGCTCGCAGGGGCCTCTGCGCATCTTTGCTGATTCAGATTAATCAGTTGTTATTACTGCTTGCGATGGTTGAACATGCGCAAGAATTTATCAGGGGGTTATTTATAATTTAAAGCCATGTATCGTAATGCAAATGTTAGAATGGGTGTTAAGTTTGTCTCTTAATGCTTGCTGCAAGTTCACTTTCGTCCGTCAATGTAATGACAGCGAAATGGGCAGCCATTGTTAGAATAGAATAATCTTTATTGTCATTGAAAAAGACAACGACATTTTGTTTGGAGCAGTCCTCCTCGAGTTGCACAGTTCTATAGAAATAAAAAACAAAACAACAACATTATCAACAGTATTCTCTCTCTCTCTCTCTCTCTCTCTCTCTCTCTCTCTCTCTCTCTCTCTCTCTCTCTCTCTCTCTCTCTCTCTCTCTCTCTCTCTCTCTCTCTCTCTCTCTCTCTCTCTCTCTGTTGTGCCGTGAACTAGGTGGACTTCGGTAGCTTTACTTCCGCACAAAGTTCTGAGCGAAAACTCAGACCCAACAGTGTTCAATGTACTTTCATCCGAACCTCTGAAACCCACGGAAACTCTCGGCGCTTGGAGGCGGCATTAGCCCTGACGTTAGCGGTGACGTTAGCATTTTAGCAAGCAAACTCTCGCAGTTCGTTAGGACAAAAAGCATTCTAGTTCAAGACGTTATGCGTCAGGAAGATATTGTACACGTTTCCAATTTCAGTAGTATCCCAACACGTTTACTCACATTTTCATGCCGGAAATGAAACACTCTCCCCACGTCAAATGAGAGGATCAAAGAGGGTAGAGCTAGAGTCAACTGTGAGTGTGTGTGTGTGTGTGTGTGTGTGTGTGTGTGTGTGTGTGTGTGTGTGTGTGTGTGTGTGTGTGTGTGTGTGTGTGTGTGTGTGTGTGTGTGTGTGTGTGTGTGTGTGTGTGTGTGTGTGTGTGTGTGTGTGTGTGTGTGTGTGTGTGTTTTGTTCATGATGCAATAAAGACATGCATAATGGAATTTCTGAATGTGATTGTCAAGGCATCAACAGAGGTGAGAATGAAAATGATGATGCAAATGAATATGATGTGATATGATAAATTAGCCACATTTCAAGAAGGGTAAATTCTTTTTCAATAAATTCCAATTAGTTAATGCAGTAAATAACCATTCACTAACAGTTGAGTAAATATTGTTATCCACTGTCTAGTATTCAAATGGTGTTCATGTCTAATAATGGTGTTATTGTTAACAAAGATGGTTTTCATGTTGTAGGGTATTATGTATACATTATTTAATAGGATTAGGGATAACATTGCTAACCTTAACCCACTAACCCTGAACCTAACCCTGATACTAGCCCTAGCCCCTATTCTAATGCTGTAAAATAATGCTTTACTTCAGTAACTAATGTGAATTAATGGTTCATTAATGTATCCTTTACATTAATTGTAATTTTACCATTAAATTAATTTCCGAAAATCATGCCGGATAGAACCCTTTAAAGCTATGTTCTCTGTTCAACACTTTGGGTAAAGCAGGAGGCTTTATAGGGCAGTATAGCGCAATTAAACCGATCAATCGGTCCCCAACTGTCAGAATATCATTCCGCTCGGCGTACACCGTTGTCATGACAACCCCTCTGTAATGTGGGACCAGGGCAAGATGTGATGAAGAAAAAGGCAAGCAGTGAAACCTGCTAGCTTCATTAAAGAGAGAGAAACAACGGGGTCAGGCCCAGTGTGTGGGAGCTACCATAACC
>OLKM01000082.1:132072-142072 GCA_900291075.1 Melanogrammus aeglefinus
GCTAGGAATTCTAGGTCTGTCTGTCTGTCTGTTTGCCTACCTGTCTGTCTGTCTTCCTGCAAAAAAAATATTTCTGTCTGCCTGTCTGTCTGTCTGTCCATGTATGCACTCACACACACATCTGTGATCCTGTGGGTCCCAGTCCCTGTGATCAAGGTGGCCCCCGAGAACCAGGTGAAGGGGGCGGGCAGCAGCCTGGTGTTCCTCTGCGAGGTGTTCGCCTTCCCCATGGCCCAAGTGGACTGGACCAGGGACGGCCATCAGGTCCTCCTGCCAGGGGACGACCCCCACATCTCTGTGCAGGTGAGGCAGGGTCGGTGGGGCCAGGGGGGCTGAGCTGTATGTCTGCCTGTCTGTCTCTTGGCCTTGATGTCTGCTTGTCTGTTGGCCTGCCTTGATATGTCTTGATGTGTCTGCAAGACTTATCTGGCTGAGGTGTTCTCAATAACTTGGTTAGACAAAACTTTCTATAAAAAAATAGTTTCCGAATCAGGCCTTTCTTCCGGGTGGTCTCACATGGCTTGCTGAGTTTAATATTTCTTTGTTAAATCCTGTCAATATATTCAATATATAAGACTCGGGCCATGTGATTAAACCATGGATCCTTTCCCTCTGACCCCTCCCCAGTCCCGGGGCGGACCCCAGAGGTTTGAGCTCTCCAGCTGGCTGCAGATTGAGGGCGCAGAGCACAAGGACTCTGGAACATACCGCTGTGTTGCCCGTAACAATCTGGGCTCCGTGTCGGCCTCCGCCACGCTGGGAGTCCTCAGTCAAGGTATTGCCGCAGAGACCAGATTGAAACACCTCCCCACACTGGAGTAGAAACACCTCACAGACACCAGAGTAGAAACACCTCCCAGACACTAGAATATAAATACCTTACAGAGACTAGAGTAGAAACACCTCGCAGACACTATAGTAGAAACACCTCCTATACACTAGAGTAGAAACACCTCACAGACACTAGAGTAGAAACACCTCACAACACTAGAGTAGAAACACCTCATAGACACTAGAGTAGAAACACCTCACAGACACTAGAGTAGAAACACCTCACAACACTAGAGTAGAAACACCTCATAGACACTAGAGTAGAAACACCTCCTCACGCCAGAGTAGAAACAACTCTCAGACACTAGAGTATAAACACCTCCCAGACACTAAAGTAGAAACACCTCCCCGCACCAGAGTAGAAAAACCTCCCAGACACCATCATAAAAACACCACCCAGACAATAGAGTCAAAACACCCCACAGACACTAGAGTGGAAACATGTCAAGACACCAGAGTAGAAGCACCTCACAGACACTTGAATAGAAACATCTCCCCACACCAGAATATGAACACCCCATAGACACTAGAGTAGAAACATGACAAGACACCAGAGTAGAAACACCTCCAAGACACCAGTGTAGAAAAACCGCCAGACAATAGGGAAGAAACACCTCCCTGACACTAGAGTAGAAAGACCTACTGACACTAGAGTAGAAACACCTCCCCACAATAGAGTAGAAAGCACTTCCCAGACACCACAGTAGAAACACCTCCAGACACTAGAGTAGAAACACCTCCCAGACACTAGAGTAGAAACACCTCCCAGACACCGGAGTATAAACACCTCCCAGACACTAGAGTAGAAACACCTTACAGACACTAGAGTAGAAACACCGCACAGACCCTACAGTAGTAACACCTTCACAGACACTAGAGTAGAAAATACCTCCCAGACACTAGAGTAGAAGCACCTCCCCACACCAGAATAGAAACACCTCAAAGACACCAGAGTAGAAACACCTCCCAGACACCAGAGTAGAAACACCATACAGACAATAGAGTCAAAACACCCCACAGACACTAGAGTAGAAACACCTTACAGACCCTAGAGTAGAAACACCTCACAGACCTTACAGTGAGTAACACCTCACAGACACTAGAGTCGAAAAACACCCCATAGACAGAGTAGAGTAGAAACATGTCGAGAAACCAGAGTAGAAGCACCTCATAGACACTAGAATAGAAACACCTCCCCACACCAGAATACGATCACCTCCCAGACACTAGAGTATAAACATCTCCCAGACACTAGAGTAGAAACACACTCCCAGACACTGAAGAAGAAAAACCGCCAGACAATAGAGTAGAAACAACACCCTGACAATAGAGTAGAAATACCCCACAGAACAGGTAGAGACAACTACTGAAACTAGAGAAGAAACACCTCCCCAGACTAGAGTAGAAACACCTCCCAGACACTAGAGTAGAAATACCTCCCAGACACTATAGTAGAAACACCTCCCCACACTACAGTAGAAGCACCTGCTAGACCCTAGAGTAGAAACCCCTCCCAAACATTAGAGTAGAAATACCTTCCAACTCTAGATTAGAAACATCACTTTAGTAGAAACACCTCCCAGACACTACAGTAGAAACACCTGCCAGACCCTAGAGTAGAAACACCTCCCCACACTAGAGTAGAAATACAAACCCATTGACTTTATTGCATTGTGTCATGTTCGACAGCCATTTGATAGCTTTGCGAACACACAGCCTTTACTGCACCATCCAAACTGATTATCTGCTTGTTCAACCATCTGTCTGCTGTCCATCTGTTTGTGCTCCAGATGAGCTGTCTACCTATCTGACAGCCAGTGTCTCTGAGATGAAGGAGATGTTGGACTACAGTCAGCCCAGAGGAGAAGACCAAGATTATTACTGAACGGAATGGAAAATGGACTATACATCATCTTCTCACATTCTCTAAACTCCACTCTGACAAGGGTTTGACCAAAGAAAATGTTTGCTTGAAATCCTCATCACAGTGGAGTGCAGCTTTTGGCCTGTGGTTATATCAGGAGTGGCCATTTTGCTTTCAACTTCTCTGAGGTCCATAAATTGTTCCGGGACATACAATGGCAGTGGATGAGGTGGTTGGACAACCTAAAGAGATGAGAGTACTGCATTATGAGGACGACATGCATCATGGTGTCACCAGGGGGAATACACTTAATGTTGTTAGTACACTCCAGGAATAATCTATTTATTTTCACATTGTTTTTTTCCTTTGAAATTTTTACAGACTGAGTAGAGTGCAGCACAAAACATGAAAGTCTTTAAGTAAGAGGGAACAGCAGGACAACATCTGGAAATCCACAAATTCCTGCAGAAGCTGGATTCCGGATTTAGGAATCCACAACAAAAACTGGATTCAAATATTTTATTTTATTTTAAAAGCCTGTATCTATTTTTCTATTATATTGTGGTGGTGGTTTTTATCTGTCATGTTCGCAGAAGTTGCTGTCGATTTGTGATAAACAAATATAAGCCAGTACACAAAATATATTAATATAACTTGGATCTCGAAATCCAATTATATAATTGGACATTATAATCACCATTTAATGTTATAGAATAAAAGCAATCTAGCAATTAACCACCAAGACTTGGAGGACTTGCTGAGAAAATGGTGATGGCCTTGCTTATCGTGTGTGTGTGTGTGTGTGTGTGTGTGTGTGTGTGTGTGTGTGTGTGTGTGTGTGTGTGTGTGTGTGTGTGTGTGTGTGTGTGTGTGTGTGTGTGTGTGTGTGTGTGTGTGTGTGTGTGTGTGTGTGTGTGTGTGTGTGTGTGTGTGTGTGTGTGTGTGTGTGCAAATACTACAGAACATAAAATGTGGTGAATCAATGTTCCTTTGTTCGAAGAGTCAACAGACCATCAGCCACACGTGAGAAGAGAGAGAGGGAGAGAGGGAGAGAGAGAGAGAGAGAATAAAAAGAGGGACAAACTGGCAGGGAGAGGAAGAGAGGGAGGGAAGAGGCTGTTTTAAGATCTCTTCATACTTAATATCCTGTTCACTGAAAAGGCATTAGTGTGTTGCTATTTTTTTCTACATGTGTGCAACAGGAACGTTTTCAGAATCAAGTGAGTGGTGATGTCTGAACGTATCAGTGGAAAGAGAAGGGGTCTGCTAGGGAACATATGGTCACTATTAGTGGACGAAAACTAGAGCATTGGATGGAAAATACTCACAGACCTCTGCACACAACATAGCATATCACCCTATCACTAGCCTCTGTTCCACTAGCCTCTGTTTACCTAGCCTCTGTTTACCTAGCCTCTGTTCAACTAGCCTCTCTGTTCCTCTAGCCTCTGTTCCACTAGCCTCTCTGTTCCACTAGCCTCTGTTCCACTAGCCTCTCTGTTCCACTAGCCTCGTTTATCTAGCCTCTGTTCCACTAGCCTCTCTGTTCCACTAGCCTCTGTTTACCTAGCCTCTGTTCCACTAGCCTCTGTTCCTCTAGCCTCTGTTTTTCTAGCTTCTGTTCCTCTAGCCTCTGTTCCACTAGACTCTCTCTCTGGGGGTCGGCAACCTGTGGCTCTGGAGCCGCATGCGGCTCTTTAGCGCCGCCCTAGTGGCTCCCTGGAGCTTTGAGAGCTTTTTCAAAAATTTCTGGAAAAAAAAATTATTATTATTATTTTTTTTTAAATAGTTTCTGTAGGAGGGCAAATATGACACAAACATTCTTAACATTTTCCAATGCTGTAAAAAAAATTGCAGAATACATTTTCAACTTTCATATTTCAACATTTCTGTCAATGAAGATTTGCGTCATAGCCCGCTACACACTCGGCGTAGTGGGCGTGGTGCTGTTGTAAAAAAAAAAACGGCGAGCGTGTGATGGACCATGGATCCCAAAGGTAAAAAGAGAAAGATAGCTGAGGAGAACAGAGGATTTAATAGTTCTTGGACCGAATCATTTGCTTTCATTGCCAATGCGGAAGGATTGCCTGCATGTTTGCTTTGTAATGAAAAATTGTCAAATAACAAAAAGAGTAATTTGGAAAGACATTTCCAGGGAAGGCATGCTACATTTGCAGAGCCGAGTACCAGTTAGGAGTGAGAGAAAAGTAGTGCGATTGTATTACTTCTGGGCGAAATTAGAGGAGCGCAAAAGATAAGATTTAAGAAGTGGAATTGCATCTCCAAACTCTCCACTACTGCTGCTAGCTTTGTTGCCAACCTGGGAGATAATAATGAAGCGTGGAAGACCGTTCACAGATGGTGACTACATGAAGGATTCATTCATTCAGATATCAGAGCACCTATTTTCAGACTTCAAAAACAAAACCGAAATAATACAGAAAATTAAAGACATGCCTCTCTCCGCAAAGACAGTTAAAGAAAGGGCCATTAAAATGGCAGGTAACATCACCAATCAACAAATCAGGGACATTAATGCAGCTCCAGCATTCTCAATTGCCTGTGATGAGTCGTGTGATGTAATCGATATTGAACAGACAGCTTTGTTATGCAGGTATGTTAACTCTGATGGGCCGCAACAAGAACTTATCGAATTAATACCACTGAAAGGCCAAACACGGGGGGAGAACATATGTGAGGCTGTGCTGAAGTGTTTAAATGACAATGGAATAAACACCAACCACCTGATTTCAGTGGCTACAGATGGGGCACCCAGTATGAGAGGATCACAAAAGGGGTTTGTGACTTTGCTACAGAAAGCGTTGGATCGAAATCTGCTTGCATTTCACTGCTTCTTGCACCAAGAAGCACTGTGTGCACAAACATTCCCGCCGGAGTGCATGCGGTGATGAATCTTGTCATCCAAATGGTGAACAAGATAATTGCGAAAGCATTAAACCACCGTCAGTTCCGTTCATTGCTAGATGAAGTTGACAGCAAATATTCCGATCTCTTGCTACACAACAAAGTCCGATGGCTGTTCAGGGGTGAGGTTTTGCGTCGCTTTGTTGCTTGTTTAGAACATGTGAAAACATTCCTGGAACGCAAAGAAAAACTGCACTTTATGGTGGATATGACAAGTCACCTAAACACGCTGAATAAAAGTCTCCAGTGTCAGGGAAACACTGCACTGCAAGTGCTGGAAGCTGTTTTGTCCTTCGAGCGCAAGCTGACTGCATTCGCCAGAGATGTACAGCAAGGCACCCTCTCTCACTTCCCCTCCCTGAGAGAGTTCAAAGAAGCCCTTCACGATCACCCACTCAACGGTGATTATTTACATGCGATCGTTGATATACAAACTGCATTTGCGAGCAGATTTAGCGAGTTCCGAAAGGAAAAAATGACACTATCCTTCCCTGTCACACCCCTGGAGACTGACCCGTCCTTGTTGAACACTTTCCCAGGGGTAAATCAAGCTGACCTTGAAATGGAAATGGCCGATATAGCTGACAAAGATCTGTGGGTGTTCAAGTTCAAAAGCCTGACAGCCAAGCTTGAAGACGTCACTTGCCAGAAAGCCGAGCTTGCCCAAAGCCACAAATGGAGCGAAATTGAAAGCCTTCCAACACCCGAGAAACTTGTGTTTGACACATGGATTGCGCATCCTGACAGTTATAGGAACATGAAGAGATATGCATTCGGAGTATTATCCATCTTTGGATCAACATACCTGTGCGAGCAGATATTCTCAAACATGAACTACATCAAATCCAAATACCGCACCCGCCTCACAGATGAGAGCTTGCAGTCCTGCATGAAAATTAAAGTTACATCTTACATGCCCGATATTGAGAAGCTGTCCAGTGATGTCCGAAAACAGAAGTCACATTAAACGGGTAAGAACACAATCCTGTCATAGGCAGTGCTTTAAGTGGGCCGGTACGCACCGGTACGGAGTACTGGCACTTCTCAATTTTAACCTCTGGCGTACCGGGACTTCTTATGAGCTCATGGCACCCATAGTACCGGCACTTATTTTTTTCCACTTAAAGCACTGGTCATAGGCACAAAGTGTCTGTTTTTATAAAGTGATTTCTGATTTTTCAATATATAATTGGAATGATACATAGAGATTTTATTGTGTTTTGTTGCTCAGGTTCGAGGATGGCTGCTTTGTATTGTGCGTGTCAAAAGAGAAGAGGATGCCGCTGCGCACAATGCCTACAATACAATATATACGTATTGCACTGACTTACTTGGTATTTGCAGAAAACCAAAGAGAAGAGGATAATGGACAGATATCCATGTGATTGTACTTGAAAATTAATGAAATTGTATTATTTTCATTTATATAGCCTAGCCTACTTACCTTTTCAAAAGGCTGCTGTTTTATTTTAATAGTTGCAGGCTGCGTTTTATTCCACTCTTTCTGTTGCCCAGATAAGGTGGAAAAGTTAAAAAATTGTATTGTGTTATTGAGGATTGAAGAGGCCTGCATTTTTTTTCCCCCATGGGGAGGTCTGAAATGACAGGCCAGTTACGCACGTTCCATTTTGTTGTTGTTTTTTCGAATCCTCAAAATAAAAATTACATCAAAAATCTGATTTCTTTATAGTATCTCTATAATTTCATCAATTGCAATGAAACATAATCGATTAATATTGTAACGGAAGAGTGAACTTTAAGGCACCATCGCGCGCAGCATAGTAGTCACATTGGTGCGCTCATTCTCTCTCCAGGATGCGCTGCAAGGAAAATAAACATTTAATCATGAATGCTCATTATGTATTTGTAGCCTACTTAGTCATTTTTATAGTAGGTTAATGTAGCTAATATAGACACTTATAGCATGTGTTGCCTTCATTATAAGGCTTATATAAGGCTTTTAATTTTTTGCGGCTCCTGACAGATTGTTTTTTTGTTTTTTGGTCCAATTTGGCTCTTTCAACATTTTGGGTGGCCGACCCCTAGTCTCTGTTCCACTAGTCTCTGTTCCACTAGTCTCTGTTCCACTAGTCTCTGTTCCACTAGCCTCTGTTCCACTAGCCTCTCTGTTCCACTAGCCTCTCTGTTCCACTAGCCTCTGTTCCACTAGCCTCTCTGTTCCACTAGCCTCTGTTTCCTAGCCTCAGCCCTCTCTGTTCCACTAGCCTCTGTTCCACTATGGCCTCTGTTCCACTAGCCTCTCTGTTCCACTAGCCTCTGTTCCACTAGCCTCTGTTCCACTATAGCCTCTGTTCCACTATAGCCTCTGTTCCACTAGCCTCTCTGTTCCACTAGCCTCTGTTCCACTAGCCTCTCTGTTCCACTAGCCTCTGTTTACCTAGCCTCTGTTCCACTAGCCTCTGTTCCTCTAGCCTCTGTTCTTCTAGCTTCTGTTCCTCTAGCCCCTGTTCCTCTAGCCTCTGTTCCTCTAGCCTCTGTTCCACTAGTCTCTGTTCCACTAGCCTCTGTTCCACTAGCCTCTGTTCCACTAGCCTCTGTTCCACTAGCCTCTGTTCCACTAGCCTCTCTGTTCCACTAGCCTCTGTTCCACTAGCCTCTGTTCTACTAGCCTCTCTGTTCCTGTAGCCTCTGTTCCACTAGCCTCTGTTCCACTAGCCTCTCTGTTCCACTAGCCTCTCTGTTCCACTAGCTTCTCTGTTCCTGTAGCCTCTGTTCCACTAGCCTCTCTGTTCCTGTAGCCTCTGTTCCTCTATGCTCTGTTCCTCTAGCCTGTTCCCCTAGCCTCCTTAGAACTAGCCTCTGATCAACTAGCCTCTGTTCCACTAACTTCTTGACTAGCCTCTAATCTAATCCATTAGCCTCTGAACCACCAGCTTCTTCTTGCCTAGACTGGGATCCACCTTCCTCTTCTCCAATGGTCTGTGATCAACCAGCCTTCCCTTCATAAACCTCTGATCCTCTAACTTCATCTTCGATGGCCTCTGAACCACCAACCTCTTCTCCACAAGTCTCTGATAAACGAGCCCCTCGGTTTCACCGGCTTGTTCTCCCCTAGCCTCGGTGCCATTTGCTTGGTGGACACTTTAGTCCAAAGTGTCTTACAAGAGAGACTTTCAGAACCAAAATAACCTAAACAACAGGGTTGTTATTGAGTTTGGCAACACAAAAGGCGGAGGACATGTGTGAAAACAGCTATGTGATGCCAGATAGCAAAGCTCCTCTGTGCGGCTGGGGTGACTTTGAGGGGTTCTGGGAGTGTTGATTGTATGATTCTGGTCAACCAAGAGAGAGGTATTCATTTTCCATTTGTAGAATATATCAGTTACAGGATGTGACTTTATTGATTACATTATTGAAATCCCTATCGATCAGCATTGAAAATATGATTTAAAGTGACAAGATAGTCGAAATGTTACGCATGGACTTAAACTTACATTTGCTTTATTACCTATATAAATTAATGAAATTAATTGAAATATAAGGCAATCACCAAAAAAAATACGATTAACCTCAAGAATAGCCAGGACTTTTAATGACAACTTGAAACGGCTTATAGAGTGCATGGTTGTCCTGTAATATACGTTTATAACAACATCAAATACTTGAAAGTATGGATGCAATGCATAATGGTAAAATGCTCTATGGTTATAAGCCATCCATAAGCAAAACCTTGATGTAACTTCATATCATTCATTCAAAAGACCACTTGCTTTTGCTTTTCTAGTGAGATAATTCAGTAAGAAAACTAAATCTAGGAAAAACAAATGGCACACGTCCTCAGCTCCCCTCCCACTCGGCGCCATCGATCACGTTCTTGTACGGATTCACATCGTCCGCCTCCACATTTCTTACGGCCACTTGGGGCACGGGTGCCCTTCGCCAGAGCTTGGGAATGGCGTAGCTGTCGGTCTCGCTGCTGTAGGGGGACTCGTGAACCGGGGGTTCGATGTCGATCCCCATAGTCCTCCAGGCGTTGCCCCTCAGCTCCTCCAGGTCGTCGTACGTGGGGACGGGGGAGAACTCGGGGGCGGCGCCGGCGCCGTAGCCCTCCGGCTGGTCGTAGATGTGCTCCGCCCCGCCCCGGGCGCCCTTGGAGGACGCTGCCCGGGCCTGCAGCACGTGTTTGATCTGGGAGTCGTCGATGATGTCGTAGAGCGGGTCGGCCTGCTGCACCTGACTGAACATCTCCTCGGGGTCCGCCTTGATGTGGGGGCCGATGTGGTTGAAAGGGAGCGAGTACGCCGGCTCCTGCAGGAGCATCAGGCCCGGGGGACAGGGGGAGACGCTCCCTCCCTCCCTCGTCTTCACTTTCCTCTTCTCTCGGTCGTTGCCCGCCGCTCCGGGCTGCCCGGCGCCTTT
>OLKM01000082.1:149507-184507 GCA_900291075.1 Melanogrammus aeglefinus
CCGTCTTAAGCAGCAAGTAGTTCATCCAAACAGAGCAAAGCACATACGTGACCCCCACAGTCACAGCCAGCAGCCTGTTCTGACAGCACATCGGAGACACTGAGGGTACATTACACTGCAGTTAGGAGCAGAACTTAGATTTCATCGGTGACGATCAATGAAACACGGCTACTTTTAGGTACCAGGCGTTGGGGGCAGATTTATCTTGGCTTGCTTAATTTTCTACCCGTTTCCTGGTACATAAAAAGGGAAGACTGATAATACGAGGTATGAGTCACACAAGTGGTAGTCCCATGTGGCCTCTGTGAAGCAAGGCTTCTCTGTCTGTCTGCCTGTCTTAGTTGGGGTTAGGGGTCATCTATTGGTCACTGTTAACGGATGGCATATTGTTGTAGGTGTTGGTCCAGTAGCGAACATACTCTGCTCTCAGGTCAAACCTAAAATCAGAGGGGGAGAAGAGCAGACCGAGGACCAATAACAATATGATCAGTGTCAACAACAACTGATCAATATCAGTGAATAAACCTTAATCGACTCATTGAAAACATCCACATGAACAAAAATAATGATTAGGTACAGCATTCGGCCCTAAGTGAGTGACACTTAGGTTAATTCTGAAAGGCCTGAAGCATCCACATTCAACCGTTTGTTTCCAGGTACCCAGGCACAGCATAGCAACATGAATGGCCTTCACTAATGGACGTCATTCATAAAGATCCATCCAGATCCGTCCATGTGTTTAGTGTCTCTTTTCTAGATGTGTATATCGTCCGTCCCCTGGACGGGGGCTGTACCTGACAGAGGACTTGTTGATGTCGCTGTTGATGACGAGGTACGGGTGATGGCTGGGGGTGAAGGGGGGCCAGATGGTGGGCACCCTGCTGCCGCGGTTGGGGTCCCTGTTCCACACCAGGGGACAAGAGGAGACACACAGGACAGATTTAAACTATTACCAAACTGAATGTCTTTCTCCTTACGCATCAAACCTCAATGCCAAGATTTGAACTTGACAAGGAAGCATGTCACATTGATAGTCTTTAAATTGAATACAAATAATTAATTACATGTATCATAATAATAATAATAATAATAATACATTCCCATTGTTTTTCACACATCTGCTAGGGAATTTTATTAATTCATTCCCTGGATTGCTTGAATGACTCAAAAAAGACTTAGCCTTATCACACGTTGACATGATGCATTACCCAGTCTTAGCAAAGTTGGTCCAGTAGGCGATCATGTAGCCGGACAGATCCCGATGGCGTGGAAAGTAGATTAGCGGTTTGTATCGAAGGGCTTCCCAAACAAATACTGAACGTCCTCTGCGTGCATAGCCCCCACCCAGCTAGGGAGGCCGGGGATACGAGTCTTCATGTCGAACAGGTAGGAGTAGGTACGGGCCCCTCTGACGGACAGAACAGTGGACAGGTAAACAGTTACACAACTTTTACAGCAGTAGAACGTAATTTAAACCTCGGATGTAGCAAGTCCTACTATGTTGAAGCAGACATTCCTGGGGGTAGATGGTACAGTTAACAGTTAACAGTATAACTCGCTTCTAGATCGCCGTCACTAGCAACAACATTTATGCAAATGTAAAGCGGAACAAAGTGAAAAGCACTGTTCTCCCATATTTGAGGTCGTCTGCCATCAGAATTTAGATATTAATCTTAATTTTAAGGTCCAATTTTTTAAGACTTGTTTAGCAGAAACTTTCATCCAAGATGACTTTCAAGTGAGGAAATCAAAGAACACAATCACAATTGGAGTATCTAAAAAAATCTTGGTGCTGCATGACCTAAAACGACAACTGAAGCCGAGAGTGCAGAGTAGCCATAGGGATAAGAAATAAAAGGTTAGTATTCTATATTGATTTTGTGTTAGTGCCAACAATAACTGTCGATATCAGATATAAATTGAGACTTAAAAAGGATTTAAATTTTATTGAAGGATACGGTCTGGGCGTTACCACGTTCCTCCTTTTGAATCCAGAATATACTATATACACACTGGATCAATGAGTGCAAGAAAACTTGCACACATGGATCCAAAATCAGAAGGCCTCACCTGGCATGTTGGGCATGGAGTTGGAGGGCAACCTGGGTGGGAACCAGGAAGAGACAGTCTGTCTCGATGTCGGTCACGGTCTTCTTGACCATGTCCTGCTGGGGCACGGACCCCCAGTTGGCAGAGTACATACTGTAGACCGACTGGATGGCCTCTGCCCCCTTCTCCTTGGTCAGCCCGGAGATCAACTTCTTCACCTCAGTACTGCAAACACACCGAGACAACCACACACTCTAATGAGCTGTACTACTGATAAACAGACTGCTGTCGAAACTAGCAATACTCTCTCCTACAGGTACAATCTAATACTGCTATAGAAATCATGCATATTCTCTACTGCTGGTACAATCTCATACTGCTCTAGAAACTATGTATCCTCTCCACTACTGGTACAATCTAATACTGTTATAGAAATGATCTATACTCTCTATAACTTGTATACATACTGCTATATAAACTAACCATACTCTGTCACTGGTACATTCTCACACTGCTATTTAAACCATATATACTCTCTACTACTGGTTCATTCTAATAACTCAATATAAGCTATCTATACTCTGGACTACTCATACATTCTAATAACTATATAAGTCATCTATACTCTCTACTACTGGTGCATTCTCACAGTTCTATTTAATCTATGTATGCTCTCTACTACTGGTACTTTCAAATACTGCTATATAAACTATCTATACCCTCTACTACTGGTACATTGTAATTCTGCTATGGAAACTATATACTCTCTATCACTGGTACCTTTTAAAACTGCTAGAGATACTCTCTTTCAATGGTACATTATAATACTGCTTTATAAACTACATTCTACTACTGGTACATTTTCATACATATACTGTACATATATATACAAATAAATATACAAAAAAGTCTTCTTTTTTTTCTTTCTTGATACATTACACTGACACTCTCTTCTGCTTGTTCTAGAAATACTTAGTTCTACTCTGTAATTGTACTCAAATAAATGTAATAAATAATATTATATTCTACACATAGTACACATTCATGGTAAACCATGCAACTCTACTAGTAGTACTGTTATCTATAAGTGGGACAAGCCACGACTTATCCACGTATACTACTTGTAAATGTTTACATTGGTACATTGTATTTTAGGTATGCTTAACTACTGCTCAATTCTACAACTGGTACATGATATGACTGTTACACTTCTACTGGCACACTATAACTGCTGAATAGAAGATCTTCTGTAGGAATGCACAGTCAAGTGTAAAAAATTGCTGTAGGTAAAATTTCAGCGGTATAATTTAAGTATAATTAGTTAGAAATTAGTGAGTGAAATGAGCTGTGAGAATGCATGTTCCTCTGCGGCTTTCACCAACACTTGATGCTGTTTCAGACTATTTTACTACTATAATAGCGGGCCTGATGCACCAGTTACTCAAGTTAGTCATGTGCGCATGTGCCAAGCAGCCTGCAGCTCAAACACACACACACATACATACATCGCAAGCACGCGCATACACAACGCATACACACACCACACACACACAACCATGCGCACGAACATACACAGAAACGCACACACACGCACACACACAAACACATGCACACACCGCACGTCAAGACAAAGGCAGCGACACACTTGCCGAGGTAAGACGTTGTGTTTTTAAACATAACGGCTCCGCCATCGACACACGCGCAGGAAAGAACACGCACGCGCACACACTGCAGCGACACGCGCTGGTATGACGTTACATAACTGCTCTGCCGTTGACAAACTCTCCCAGGTAACACGTTCTGTCTATAGACTGTAGAAATTGCGATAAAAGAAGGGAAGAGACGCACCGACCGGCATATCAACACACAAGTGACCTGATCTTAAAGAGACAGTGTCCCTATAACACAACGAAAACATGTCAATAATAACACAGTATGGTGAATTATGTCTATAGAATCCACCACAAGACTACACTTTGTTGCTCAAATGTAATATTACTCTCCTCCTTGAGCCTCCCGAAAAGTCTTGTGATATTGATATCCCCCTTCCTGTTTTAGTTGTTTTATTTTTCTTATGTTTTGTGTGTATGCTGTGTGTGACTGTAGGCTACTGCTGCCCGTCTTGGCCAGGACACTGGAAGAGATGTTTAATCTAAATGATGATTATTATTTTCAACTAACCAATAGTAGTTGCCTTGCATTTTAAAATGTCAATGCACTTTTCAGGCCTGAATAACAGTAAATGCTATTTAATAATTGATTTGCATGCATAGTAAACTACACTTTCCATTGAACAATTAACCCTGTTAATTACAACTAGAGGTTGAGCGCTCGCGCAAAAACTCGAGTTTCAATAATAGACCATAGATGTATATAGAACATATGTATGTTCTATATATATCTATGTAATAGACGGCTTCTGGTAGCATGGGTAGACCCACCCATTCTTCCGGCGAATTAAGTTCGGCCTGCACAAGGGTTTGGAGTAGAGCAATACATTTCTTTCTGCTTCCGATACGTTTTTGCGTTTTTGGCTTTTCCCCTTGGCGAGCTATTGGCTGGTTTAAAACAATGACGACAGGGAAGCGACGGCAAGCAGCCAATCGTGTACAGAGTCAGTTGAACTAGACCTGTTGATCACGCCTCTTGTGCTGAAGAAAATGATAGCAGCTTCCCCAGACCAACGTGCAATCTATGATTTGTTTGGTCTGGTAATAGCCAGGCTAGGCTTCTGGTTGATTTAAGACCAATCGGGGCACCTCTTACTTGATTGGCAGACCATGGGTCGGGGAATGCGACACTTCTCAATGGCAGAGAAATGAGAAAGAGGGAGGGCTGTTTAGGTGGGTTGTTTAATTTCTAAATCTCTTTCTACAGTTTTTCTCGATTGTATACACACAAAAAATGGAACCATGCACACAATTGTGAAAACTTGAAGCTCATGTATCAACTACAAGACTCCAGACTGCTAAACTCTAAGCACAATTCCACTGTTTTCACATTTTTGCTAAACTCTTTAGCAGACTGGCCTTCAAAACGCAACAACTAATTACCAATAAGTCTAACTCACTTCTCAACTGTTCCATCTCACCTGGCAAAACACTTGAATCATGTGTCAGAGCATAAAAGAGGACTCGTGAGCTCTACTGTGTTGTAGTTATGTTCCTTAGGCCTGATCAGGATTGGAGGTGGGATACATACTGATTTACCTGTAGATCTGTTTCACCTCATTTATATTCTTATTTTTATTTTTGGTTGGCCTATACGTATCCTTTTGATGCAGTCAGTTCAACTGAAAAATTTACTGTATTACAGTAAAAAAAATTGCTTTGTTACCTTTTTGTACTTGCACTGATTTCATCATTACATCCCCCGAAAGACAGTCTAAACATTTTCTTACTGTAGTGTTTTTCATTTTACTATCAGTGCAATTACTGTACTGTAATTTACACAAAATAGGTAACATTGGTGTATTGCCAAAACAATGTTGCAGCATCAAGGTATACAGAATGTCTCTGGGAAGCTGGGATTGTGAGTTTAGCTCATTGGAGCTCATTGGATAGACAAATATGCATTGTATCCTATTCTGATACGATTGTGTCAATGCAATATTTATATGATATATTCACAGTATTGTATTACAATATGGCAACAGTCTTGGGATGGTTGAAAGCCAAAACACATGTAAATAGTAATTTGATGGAAGTGTTTTGAATTGATCACACCAGTGTTTAATTGATGCTCTCTAAGAGTTATTAATTTGATATGCTCAGTGTTTACTGTTTGGTGGAAGAAAATCAGTTTTGAGAAGAATTGGTGTAGTTTTGACAAAGTGATTACTGTAACTCTTCTCAGGTTTGTGTTTAGAGTTTTGAGAAATTGAGCTATAGTTTCAGAAAACGTGTTTAATTGATTGAGAAAAACTGTAAACGTGGTATTCGTCTCACTCTCTCTAATGGCACTTCATAAAAAACACAAATTAGTCGTTTGATGAAATTCTGTCCGAGCACCAGCAAGCAAACTCACGCAGTAGTTTCTTTTTTTCTCTGGTTGATGGAGGGAACATCTACCCCGGCGAAGAGGTGTCCGTCCATGCTGTTCACCCCGGCCAGGTAGTCGAAGTCCGCTGTGTTGTTGAAAAGTCTGCTGGGGTGGTCCGGGATGAAGTCCCCATCCACCACCGGGGTAAACTCCAGAAGGTTCATCACAGGACCCGGACCTTGAGTGAGCCCATGACGTAATGACAAATCACTGCTGAGTACAGCGGGGCCAAAAATACAGGCTCCAAGTTCATGCAGCCTGTTCAACAAGGTTAGGCCCATTGAGGGGCATACAGTTCAATGCAATACAATAAACAGTAAACAACATACAACAACACAGAAGAAAAACACATTTTACACGTTGCATTTTGCAGAGAATAATAAGTACAAGGCAGATGGCCGACTTTACCTGCATCAGTTTCAACCACAGTTTTTACCATTGACTACTGTCTCATAGTGACAAGCTATCGCGTTTTGTTTTGAGGTTCATTCCGTGATGACAGCCCTGAAAACTGGATGGCTTTCTTCCCACAAACTGTCCTCCCCTTGGGACAGTCAAAACAATACAACTACAGAATGAGGTTAACACAATGGCGATTGAGCCTGTGCCCATACTGATAAAAGCCGTTGCATTTGCAGCATTATGAATGTTACAAACTAGGTGCCAGCAACACTTGTATCTCTGTACCTCTGGGAGATGCTTATCGCCAAAGGTGTCGCCAAAGAGAGCGGTTAAAAATGTATTTATATTTTTGATTAGGACAGTCGATCTATCCTTACCCAACATCAGCAACAGGTTCAGTTTCGCTGCCATGGTGATGCCCACAGGGTCGGTGATCTTCAGACACAACAGCATCTCTTCTTCATTAGTGGTGCGGCAGCCCACCTTCCGGGCCACCTGGAGACAAAGATCCTCATCAACATCTGAGACCGCCCCTCACCACCAGCACCAGCACCACCAGCATCCTGGAATCCCTGCACCACCCACCTTCTTAGTTGTAGCCATGGGGTCTAGCTGAATGGCCCAGGGGCTCAGGGCCACGCCACCCTGGGAGATAGCTCTGCGGAACAGCCCTTTACTGTAGGGAGACAGCATCTGGAGGATCATAGACCATGAGAACCACGTCAGTCATCTATCTAGTACAGCACGGTGTCCTCAGAACACAGAAGTTAACCTCTGTGTTCTGCTACTAAAGGCGCAAACTAGCCAGCTTTCGATGACATCGAAAAGCTGGCTAGTTTGCGCCTTTAGTTGGTGTTGCTTTTTAAAATCTCCTAGCAACAGCCTATTCCTACCTGGTAGTTAACGCTAGCAGCTCCAGCTGATTGGCCAAAGATGGTGATGTTGTCGGGGTTACCTCCAAAGGCCTCAATGTTCCTCTTGACCCAGGAGATGGCGGCATGCTGGTCCCACAGGCCATAGTTACCTAGGAAACCCCATCCCCTTTGTGACTCCTCATTGGATCGGCTGTCGGTATGTAACGGTTCGCCTACCTGATTTAGCACGTTAGCATTCCCCAGTTACACCAATGATAGGATGATGCACAGGTTCTACTCCTAATTTTTACAGTGTTTACTAACTAACACCAATTTAAAAAGATAAATAAATAGATTTAACTGACGGTCAATCTACTTGTAAACTAGACAGACGGTCGTCTGCTGAGCGGTTACTGTGTGCGTCAACGTGCTCCTATCATAGCCTCAGACCTGGCATCCGGGCGTCGCCGGTGCTGAGGAAGCCCAGGGATCCGACGCGGTAGTTCACCGAGACCACGATGACGCCGCCGCGGTCCGCCATCTCGTTGCCGTCGTAGAGGGAGTTTCCGAGGAAGGGCACGTCGTTGGAAGCTCCCAACAGGAAGGCCCCGCCGAATATGTACACCATGACAGGTAGTCCACTGGATACTGGGGAGGGCGAGAGACATTCACTGTTTCTTAAAATTTGTATCAGGTAAGAGAGAGAAAAATGAATTGGCCAACAGTTGAGTATGTGTGTGTGTGTGTGTGTGTGTGTGTGTGTGTGTGTGTGTGTGTGTGTGTGTGTGTGTGTGTGTGTGTGTGTGTGTGTGTGTGTGTGTGTGTGTGTGTGTGTGTGTGTGTGTGTGTGTGTGTGTGTGTGTGTGTGTGTGTGTGTGTGTGTGTGTGTGTGTGCGTGCGTGTGTGTGTGAATATGTCCGTGTGTCCTACTGTATGTGTGTGTTGGGGTGTAACTAGTATGCTGGGTGTAGGGTATGTTCCCTACATGATAGACCCCCCTGGGGTACGTGTATGTTGAGATAGAGGCAGTCCTCACTGCCCTGGCTGGAGAGCTGCAGCAGAGTCACCTGCAAACACCGTTTCTGGTACTTAATGGCCTGTAGAACACCTGGGGAAAAACACACACACACACACACACACACACACACACACACACACACACACACACACACACACACACACACACACACACACACACACACACACACACACACACACACACACACACACACACACACACACACACACACACACACACACACAGGGGTCTATTATTTCCAGGAAATACAAAAACTGCCCTTGTGGGTTCTTTGCAGCTTCAGAATAGTTCTACGTTTGTACACAAGACCAGGAAAGGGCATTGTAACACAGGCTATCATAGAGGCACGCCAACACAGCCACACAGTCAGATATACAAACATAAAAGAGAGAGAGAGAGAGAGAGAGAGAGAGAGAGAGAGAGAGAGAGAGAGAAGAGAGAGAGAGAGAGAGAAGAGAGAGAGAGGGAGAGAGAGAGAGAGAGAGAGAGAGAGAGAGAGAGAGAGAGAGAGAGAGAGAGAGAGATCAAGAGTGTTAAGGGCGAGAGAAAGAGTGAGAGAGAAAAAGACAGAGAGTAAAAGAGAGAGAGAGAAAGACGGACATGAGGTGACAGAGAGACACCAGAGAGTGGTTAGGCAGCCAGACCATCCCATCCCGGATGGCGTTTGGGTAACTCCCATCTCCCCGGAACATCAGCGAATGGGATTCCTTTGAAGACGTCCACGGAATGTAATAGACCCATATTCTGGTTCTTCCCCTTGACCTTCCCCCCCTCGGTCTGCACAACCCCTAGCTGGAACACACACGTACACGTACACACACACACACACACACACACACACACACACACACACACACACACACACACACACACACACACACACACACACACACACACACACACACACACACACAACACACACACAGATACACAGAAATACATTACAATACAATACTATTATTATACACATACAATTGTACAGGCCATTGTAGAGACAAATACACATACATGTACGGACATAGGTATACATTTCGGAGGGGGTGGGGGGTGTTGTGGGGACGCAGGAGATGTGTCCCACTAAATATTCAGAGCATGTGCATTTTTCCCGCTTATTAAAACATGAAAGAAGCAGAGAACTTTTATTTTGAAAAGCCATTGTATGTTAATCATGGCCGGAGAAATGCAGGAGGGAGCATCTGCTTTTTCAGCACTAGATCTTTTTTTACTCCCGAAACACAAACAAAAACACACGCACACGAACACACATAATTTCTAAGAATCATAAAGAAACACAGATTATATGTTTTGAATGTGCAGAAGGTTTTTGACTTGAGCAGAAATCATGATGAAAGTTCATGTTTCAGTCAGGTAAAATCCTGGGGTTTCAATTAAAATGAATTAATTTGTCCCTGACGTGAATAGGTGCCACATGCACATTTATGCATATTACCCAGCAAAATACACAAAAGAGAAGAAAATACCAAACCTGTATGTGTTTTGACTCATGGGATGGGATAATATTAATGAGAAAAGTTTATCATAAATATTTCTAACTGATACAGCAATGTGGGGAGCATTATTGCATTATAATTAGTGTTTGTAATAATGCCGTTTAAAGGTCCTATGACATGCCACCAGGTGTGGGCTGATTAGCCGTTACTAGCCGTTTTGGAAATTTGTCCCTTATGACATCACAGGTGGGCGTGTCCACCTAGATGTGTGCTGGATAGATCAGTCTACCAGCCTACCCAGTGGACTGTAGCAAACGTTGCTCCGAAACGGCTTGTAACGGCTAATCAGCCAACACCTGGTGGCATTTCATGGGACCTTTAAAAGAACGGCGTAAGGTAACACCGTTATTTTTTCAGTAACGGGGTAATCTAAGTAATTACTGTTTCCGTCGTTACAACGCCGTTACCGTTACTGTACGTTAAATGCAGTGTGTTACTATGAATTGATTGTATAAACTGCGTAATCCGAACGCACCCCACTTCAGACACAAAATGCTAGTGAGGAGACCGGGTGGGTTAACAACAAGATAAGCGATTATGATTGGCTAAGGCAGAGCCATGTTTCATGGAAGCCAATCGGAGCCAGTGTTTTTACACACAAGCCAGGACACGCGCGCCACACACACGCACACGCACACACCAAACAGATTCGATGAAGCAGCAGAAATGGCGAGTCCGGAGCAATCCGATGAAAAGTTGGCATTTTCTGTAGTATTTGGCAGATCTTCCACAGCCTTTGCAACTAAGCAAAGTAAAATTCAGTTGGAAGTATATCAGGGCCTTGAATGGGCAGTTCAACCATTTAACACATTAAGGCCAAGTGAAAACTGCTCAGAAAAATTCAAATTCTTTGACATATAGCAACTTTCTTTTTTCAGTAACGCAAATAGTTATTTTCCCTGGTAACTAGTTACTTTTATTTTTGAGTAATTTAGTTACTAACTCTTACTTTTTGGAACAAGTAGTGAGTAACTATAACTAATTACTTTTTTAAAGTAACGTTCCCAACACTGATTATAATACATTATACTTTGAGTTGTCAGCTTTTCTTATTTTTTCCTTTTTCTTTCCATAAGTGAAGACTAATAATTAAACAAAGCATACACCACTGCATTGATACACAAATAGATACACACAAAGATATGTGTGCACAAAAAACCGGAGATTCAACTTTCTTGTAAAACCGCTTGTGTCCAAATCCGAGGTTATCATCTTTTACACTCATTTCTATCTTCTTCTTCTCTATCACGGTGTGTGTGCTGTGTAGGTGACATGGTCTGGGCTGATAGAGGGTCTCAAGTCTATACTCACAGAGGCACACCATGCTGGGGCCAGCCATAGGCACATCACTCCCGTCAGCAATAGAAACTTCATCTCCGCATATGCCCCAAAACACCCCTTCTTGGTCTTTTTATAGTCGCATGTTGACCAAAAGCCCATTGGTCTGGGTTGGGGGTGTGTATATGTTCCTTGGAGATGAGTGGGAGATAACTGACTTTTTCATATAGGCCTGAGAAAAATACCAGTGGTGGTTATTCTATAGAGATAAAATAACCCCACCCATCCCTCAACCAGTGGGAATACATACATACATTGAAATCAGCTGACATATTGGTTAAACATTTCAAAATACATTACTTAGTTTTAAAAGTATTTGTGTGTGTGTCTTTGTGTTTGCGTGCGAGCCAAGTGATAGATTTTCCCATAACATCCTGTAATATATCTCTATATCCCATGCCCACTAAACAAACAAGATTAATCCTGTTCAGGCTCCTATGTGAGACAGGCTTCCAGAATCACTGCACCTGTCCTCGTTGCCTTGGACTATTCGTCCTTGGATGAACAGGATACACCTGCCCAGTTCCCAGGAGGAATTCTACTGGCGTCAGATGGACAATTCCTTTCACCCTGACCTGCCATGTGCTGGCCGCTGGATTAGAGTCTGATTAATGCTGTGAAGCTGGCCATGAATCATGTCAACGCGTTGGATAATCCACTGGTGTAGTGGGGATTGGATGATGCATTTTGTGCTAATCTAGGCAGGGCAATAGGGAAATGTTTAGTTACATCAGTGTGTTTGAGCACTTTTTCATAAGAGATTGAAGGATTATAATCCCTGAAAATCACTGAATAATCGTTCAATTGACAATAATATTTTTTTTGCAAAGTCATGGATCCGTTTACTGGATTGACTTTGTCAGGAATGTAGGTTGCAGTTTTCTATTCTACAAATGATGATCAAATAGCGTGTACATAATATATACGACATGCTGGTTGTAGGAATCGGCTGGACAGCCACCTTAACTTGTCACTAGATCAACATGCACACGGGGCTGACACTCGTTAAGACACCGCCGGACAGCTGTCGGTGGTGGCAGTGTTATTTTGACAGAATATGAGTGGGAGGGACCTCCACCATGGGGGAGGTGCCAACAAACTGCTCAAAATGGCGGCGCCCTGTTTGCATGAGCAAGTCTGAAAGGTAACTGGGTTCTTCTTTAAATGGTCCTTGTCAACGTTAGACACTAACAGCCACGAGAAAGCTAGCGTATTTACCGGGGAATATAAATGGCTGTGGTACACAGAATGGAACTGGTTTTGACAGATGACAGTCCAGCGAGCTAACGTGTTAGCTTAGCAGCCTTGAGTTTGGATCTGGGGAAAAAACAACATAGCCTGCTGCATTTCTTTCTTTTTTTAAGTTTTCCATTTAATGTCGCGGAATATACCAAAGACAACAGAAGGTGTATTTACGGATCTGTTCATTCTTGAAATGTTGTTTGTGTGCAGGGTTTGCCAAGCTGCTCCAGGATTACATAATTATGATTAATGACTCGCAGAATATTGCACAACATACATAGGCTCTGTTCACCCAACTGGGCTAATGGTTCACTAACTTACTGTGAGCTCTTGGGGAAAACAGGTATTTGTCTATGCCCCTTACAAGGGATACTGTAAAGCCATAAGATTATCATTTAATCTGTGGTTGGTTTGATGTTTATGGAATGCAAACAAACAAGTCGTTATAAAGGTTGAAACGGAGAGTAGCTTTTTGAATATTTAATTTTCACTTTACACAAAATAATGTGCAGATTATGTCTTATGTGAAAACATAACACATTCATGTCAGGCATTAAGCGTGTGGTTGTGTGTTGCAGTGAGACACCATGTCCAGAGATGTAGGGGTGCCTGAGCTGCTGGCTCTGTTGCAGAGCTCCGATCTGAAAGAACTGGAGCAGGTCAAAAGCACCATCAGCCAACAGCTCAACACAGGTTATTGCCCTGTCTGTCCTTTGTGTCTGGCTGCCTTACTGTCTATCTTCTTGACTTATTTATTTTTATTCTACCATTATGACTGGCCATCACGGCCCCCATCTCTAGATGCGACACCTCTCTTTTTTTGTTTGTTCTTAAAGGATATCGTCTGCATTTTTCAACCTGGACAATAGTTTACCATTGAGTTGGGTCTAGGCACTAATGCAATACTATTTTTGGTATTGGTTCAGTAACGAGAGAGTGCTTCAGCCTGCGAAACAGGCTCCTATTTAACCATATGGGGCAGTAGCCACCCTTCAATGTACGTCCCATAAAAGTGTTTTTTGTTACCACTGACCTCAGATTGTTATTATATACCCAGACTCAAACCAACGTCCAACTGCCTTTTATCCAACCTCTCGTCTGACCTGATCAGCAGAAAAGTTGCATTGAAACACACCTCAAAGACTACTGCCAACTACCAAGTCCGTAGTGATGACAATAGGGACTTGTTCTTCTACAATTCCACTATTGTGAGATTTTAGAGCGAGACTTCTTCAAGGTCGAGACTAGAGTAAACACATTGACAAACAACAAACAAGATCAAGCAAAAGGAAAGGAAGACACTATGAATAACAGACTGTTTCCACTCCTGCGATGGCTGAAGCACTCTCCCTCAATGATAGGGTCCAGGTGGAAACAAGCAGAAGTTATCCATTAGGGTATCTTCATTAGTTATTAGGAGATTTGTCCTTTCCCTTTAGATAGCTTAAGGTAAGAGGTGTCTCATTATGTGTCCTTCGGAGCCCTTTAAGTCTGTTACTGTGATGTAAGGGCTAAAACAACAATTGGACCGGCCTATAATTTCTCTATGTCTCACCGTCTCCCTTGTTTTCTCATATGGTCCCATTCTTGCTCTTTGAATATATGTATTGTGTGTATATATATATATGTATTGTATGCTCAGCAGCGTTCTGTTGTGTTCTCCAGACCGTGGGACCGTGGTCTTGTCCAGTCTCTTGGAGTTTTACCTTGACTCCAGCTCTTCTGAAGCAGCTCTACTACTCTCCTCCATCAGAGAGCCGCTCGACAAGGTGTGTGTGTGTGTGTGTGTGTGTGTGTGTGTGTGTGTGTGTGTGTGTGTGTGTGTGTGTGTGTGTGTGTGTGTGTGTGTGTGTGTGTGTGTGTGTGTGTGTGTGTGTGTGTGTGTGTGTGTGTGTGTGTGTGTGTTATAAAGCTGAATCCAACAGTTGCATCCTTATTTCCTAACCCTTGAAAGTGAATTAATATCATAATCCTAATAGAACATAAGAGAATATCAAGCCATTAATACCACCTGGTTGAGAAAGGCGAATTGAACACAGTGCTATGTCTGGGCCCCCTCCCATTGCTGCCAGCCCCTTCTGGAGAAGCTCAACGACTGTCTGGTGAAGTCGGTGAACCGGCTGGCGTCCCTCACCTTGCTGGGCCACGTGGTGCGCAGACAGCCCCCATGGATCCACAAGATCAGCCGCTCCCCGCTGCTCCCCTCCCTGCTGCGCTGCCTCAAGGTACGCCACTGCCACCACATCACTCACCCCTCCCCAGAGAGATGCCACCAAAAAGAACACCAGCACAGCCAAACGATTTCATGCTTGGATGGTGTCCGGGATGTTGTAGACGTCATGTAAAATAGACATGATTGAATCCCTTTTGGGCTAGTACAGCCTAAACGGGTCAGCTACCTACGGTTGGTCTTCCAATGAGGGGCCCTGGTCATGTTTTGTCTTTGTGGTGCATCTCCCTCCTCTGTCTTCCACTGTAATCCACCCCGGGCATAGAGCCCAACCGGTACTGGTGTTAGTGCTAGTCCAGGTCTGGTGGTGAGCTTCTGATTGTGTTGTGCTTGTGCAGGGCGACTCGGACGTGGTGGTCCTGGTGACGGGCGTTCTGGTTCTAGTGGCCTTGTTACCCATGATCCCTCAGGCGGGGAAGCGGCACATCTATGACTTCTTCGATGTGTTCGGGCGACTGGCCTCCTGGAGCCACAAGAACCCAAGTAACTCTACCACACGACACACACCTGCATGCTAATCGCAACACATGGACACATCAGTATCCAACACACAGAGGAAGCCAGATTTCAGAAAGTAGTGATAGACATATGATTGACATGGTGAAATCCCGCCCCCTCCAGGTGCGGTCCACGAGGCGTACCTGGTGCACCTGCACGCCAGCGTGTACAGCCTCTTCCACCGGCTGTACGGCATGTTCCCCTGCAACTTCATCTCCTACCTGAGGCTGCACTACAGTATGAAGGAGAACCTGGACGTCTTCCACAACATAGTCAAGGTCCATACAACCATTCACCATCATGATGGAGTAGAATCTGAATGCAATCTCTCACCAGAACCACACCATAACGACAAGATCCCCTCACTCGACCCTCATTCAGCGCAATCTCTCGTTGGCCATCTTTAATGTGAAATCACGGAGTGAGAGTCCTTCTTTAACTTTTAATTCAGGCACCATCCAATGGGCCATCACCAGCCTGATAGTGGCGGTATGGTCAACAAATGAACTGTCATAAAAGCTACTCTCAGCTTGCAGAATCCCCCCCCTCCCCAGGGGGAAGTCAAGATGACCGCTGAGTGACTAAAAGCTGCATAACCATGACATCATTGCAAACGCATAAAAACTGAGTTAATGACCCCCAGTTCTGTTCTCCTCCTCCATGTGCAGCCTATGTTGGAGCATGTGAGAGTCCATCCGGAGCTGGTGACCGGGGCCCAGGACTCTGAGCTCGATCCGTCCAGGTAATGACTCTGGAACTTTTGAAGACCCTCCCTCACCCTAAGCCCTCCATTAAGGCCATGGGGTAACACCCCGAGTCCAAGTGATGAAGCTTTGTTAGGGGAACACAGAAGAAGGGTCACACCACCCAGTTAGAGATCGTTCACAACTTGGGTTGTGATTAATGTGTATGCATTTGTCAAAAGAAATTAACGCAACCATACATCAGAATATATATCAAGAATCCGGGCCTGAATAGCAGCCTCAATGTATTCTCATATGTAGTAAAACAACTTCACACGGTATTAGTCGCATTATAACGTTTTTAATATCTCACTGGGTTTATTGGCGAGAAGAAACAAAACGCATGACGCCATATTTGTCTATTGCCACCGCTGATGGAAAAGCACAAAAGAGGCTCATTACACTAATGAGCACCCGTCACACCTTTCTGAACACAGTGGTGAAAAAAATAAATTAAAAAGTTTGCCCAGAATCTGAGCTATTTCTACACAAAACTGCCTTGTTACGTGCCTGGGGAGAATATCACGGTGTACTAAAAACTGTTCCCTACAAAAGCTTGCAGTCGTTTCACACAGAACATGACTCACCAACCAGTTTGGATTCAAATTCTTGATGCTGTTTGAAGGTGATACCAGATAGACATGGAAGGACATTCCTTATTTACAGAATAATATTAACAAGCTGCCTGGAGAACAGCTATCTGACAATGTTGTCATGAAGCTGATTGAACCTTTTTAGGTGGAAATGTCACTACTGATAGTCTCTTTTTTTTTCTTTTATCAATCGTAACAGCGAATTACCCTTGGCTCGCAACACTACCTTGATCGGAACAATGGATAAAAAGCACAGAGAAATTCCCAAGCGCACACCGGCACTGAAGCGCTTTTCAACCACTTTGCTGAAGTGTTGAAATGCCATTCTCACAATTTACCAGGCAAAGGCCAATCAAAATATTTCTCTGCGCTGTACAGTACATCAAACAGTAGCGACTGATGGTAAAAGGCTACTGAGCCTACTGTCATTTCTTTGGTTTGCTACTTTCAAAATCGATACAAATGGCCTACCCTTCCTTTTAAGTAAGAAATAGTTATAAGAAAATGTTAGATAAATAATAATTACATGTATTAAAAAGTATATTTCCCTGACACTTGAATTATGACTAGTATGGTCGTCTATTTGTAAGGACTTTCTCTCTTTCTAACTCGTGCTGTATGCTCCGTCCCCTCACCTCTCCTCCCCCCAAACAGGTGGAAGTGCTATGAGGTCCATGACATCGTCATAGAATGTGCCAAAGTGTCCCTGGACCCCCGGGAGGAGGGCTGCCCCCAGTTGGCGGATAAGTGGTCGTGCCTCAGGCCTGACCCCCTCAGCCTGCCGCCCACCCCCCTCACCCCCCAGACCCCCCTGGCACCGCGCCTCAGCGGTAGGTTACACCCCGTCGCCTCGCCCCTCCTCTCCTTCTAATCATCACGTCTAAAGGGTGTGGGATCAACAGCAGCAGATGATAATGGGGACTTTTGGAAATGTCTAAGGGCAGGAAGTTGAAGAATGCAGCAATGGCGGAAAGCGACAGAAGCAGAAGTAACTCAGCAGAGGTGCTTGTCCCGCTCAACCCTCTCAAAGACCTTCATGCCTTTCGATGATGTTACTTCAGAGCAGGCGTTCATGAAGTGTGATGTATGATGGTGGGAAAATCTTAAATCCGTCTCAAAATCAGTGCTATCTAGGTGCAAGCTGTCGGTATAAATATTATACAGTTCACTGCAATGCACCTATAACTACACGTATCATACAAGTCTACTACTATGCGTGGTAGAATACTGCTCCGATCGGGCACCTTCTCGATCCATGCGTGCTGCTGATTTGCATACCCTGTTAAGGGTCTTCCTCAACGGACCGGTTGAAGGCCGGTTGTAGATGCCCTCCTGGTGATAACACTCATGTTAACGTGCTAATCCTTCCTATTGGATTACATTGGTTGTGGGCTCTCTTTGCTACTGGGCTTGATTGGTTATGCTATCTGTTTATCTGAACAGGAAGTTCCACCAGTACACCTATGTCGCTGTCTCTGATGGATGGATACAGCCCCATTATCCAGGTACGAAAATAAACGGTTGGAGATCAATGAGACCCGGCAAGAGACTCTCTATCTGACTCTCTCTCACCCTCAGCAGTGTGACGGTAATGATGTCCTCTGGAGCCCCTCTACTGAATGTGAACTGGCCACGCCCCCAGCTTCCCGTGGTCTCTCCCCTGCCAATGTCTCAGACACCACGCTGAGCCCCACCCAGCCTCTGAACAGGACCACCTCCATCAGCGGTACGCACGAGCGCGCACACGACCTTTTTTGTTTAATTACTCTCAATACCCATATCCAGTTTTCTTTTCTCTGGTAATTTGCTACACACGTACAAAGAGATTTGTCTGTCTTGAACAGTCTTGATTTTGACTCCTTAGGTCCAAGATATCCTGCGTCAGCCACCGTCTCGCCGTCCCCCACTATGACTCTGGACCATCAGCAGGTGAGCTGCGTTTGACAACACAACCCAGCGGTCTATGACCAGTTGTATATACCTAACGTTACGGCCTGGTGCTTCCACTAGTGGCGACAAGGAAGAGAACTAATGATACTTGATACGCCACGGTATACTGCACAGTTCCACATGTATCAATCCTTAAATCTAGCAGAAAAAGCAGCAGCCAATGGGAGAGCTGGAAGGTTCAGCCAGTCAGCAAATGAAAGTAAAGGGCAAAGAAAGACAAGAAACCAACAACAACTCTGGTGAGCGGCTCACATCCCCCACTTCCGTTTCGATTTGAATTATTACCCAGCCTAGCCTCATGCTTGTTCTTTGATAATACTTACCACATCAGCTTTTGCTTTTCTAATTATATTATATGTATTATATGCTATTATGTGCTGTAATATAATTTGTTGCCATCATTTGCTAGTCTAATCTGTGTTATGTTAACCCATGTTTTGTTACCCTTTGCTATGGTACTATCTGTCTTGCCATCCTCTGCTATCCAATTCTATACTCATACTAGTGGTGTGAACCACTGTGGTTCTAAAAAGGTAGTGTGTGGTTGTGTTTGTTGTAGGGACGAGTATGTCCCTGAACGAGCTGTCCAGCTTCATCACAGAGACACAGGGAGAGGCGGGAAGGCATAAGGAGAGAGATGACGGTACATAAGCCACACAGACATTCTCTCAGGCACACACACAAACAATGTGACACGCACACACAAAAACACACACTGACATGCACACTGAAATGCACACAAAGACACGCTGACACGCTCACACACAAAAACACACTGACATGCACACTGAAATGCACACGGTGACACGCTCACACACAAAAACACACTGACATGCACACCAACACACGCACGCACACATGCTGTCCCAAAGAGGAACGATAAAACGAGAGCCGGCTCTATCGTGTTCCGTTCTCATCATCTAGTCTGTTTGTCTGTTCTCTCCGGCAGAGTCCATAACAGAGGAGTTGTCAAAGCTGTCGTCCCCTGAGTCTTCGCTCCTCCAGGACTCTGTCTCCCTGCACTCTCTGGGGAGCCTGGGGGAGTCCTCGGTGGACCTGCCCCAGCACAGCCCTCCCACCAGCAGCCAGCAAAGCTTCTCCCTCCCCAGCCAGTTCCTGTTTGAGCTAGCCCTGCCCACGCCTGCACAGGTACAGTGCACCGGCAGGCAGCTAGCCAAGCCTCACGGTCTAGAACAGGGTTGGGCTGATTTCCAAGTGCTGCGGCCATCGGCTGGCACGAACCCTGCTCTGACCCTCTGTAGCAGCGAGTGACCTGTACATCGTAAATCACAATGTGTGTTCAGATTATTTATTGTCCATCAGGATTTACGATAAAAAACCTCTCTATACGTGGCTCAATAAAATAACACGACTTTAAGAATGACGTGAGATTACCCTGGACATTGCAGCATAACAAAATCTAAAATTCGAATAAATGCTATTCGTATTAGTAGAAATGCCTACTTTTCCATATGTATGCGGTGTGGGGTAGTGTGATGATGGGTCAAACTCAAGGGAAGTGTTTGTTCAAATGTCCGAGATTGGTCGAAGCGTAAAGATGAGAATGTGTTTCAAACGTATCATTCCCCTGTGTGTGTGTGTGTGTGTGTGTGTGTGTGTGTGTGTGTGTGTGTGTGTGTGTGTGTGTGTGTGTGTGTGTGTGTGTGTGTGTGTGTGTGTGTGTGTGTGTTGTGTGTGGTGTGTGTGGTATGGTCGTCTCCTGAAGGAGATGAAGAGGAGCTCTGGAAAAGAGGAGGCCAGCGCCCCAGGAGCGAGTGTGGAGGAAGGTTCCTCCCTCTCTCCTCTAGAGCTGTTGGACCGCCTCATCACCCAAGGTTACCAGGCGCACCAGAACCTCAGGTCTCTCTCACATGCCTAAAACAACACAACCGCCCCCCCCCATCATAAAACTGGTCTAATCTTACATTTTATGCGATCATGTATTGATTGTGTCCATGTATTTCCATTTGTGTGATGTATCCTTCATATCTAGAATGCCAAACAAAGCGCTGGACTGGAGTTATTTTGGAGGTAAACAGCAGAGCATGAAAACCAAAGGTACTGACATCTATTAACCAACGGCACTAAGCGTCACCACGTTGCTTCACCGCAGACCACACTTAACCAATAGTACTAGCATTAACCAACCAGCACTGAAGCACAACTTACTACTCCTAAACTAGCATTAACAAGTACAGTAGCGCTAGCACAAAAGCACTACAGTCACCTCCCTAAGCTAAACTAACACTGGCATGTATATCACCACTACTAATGACTGAAACCTGCTAGTGGGAGTTCTATGGTCTAAGGTGCTGTGTGTGTGTGTGTGTGTGTGTGTGTGTGTCCGCGTGTGTGTGGCGCTAGGCTCCGCCCAGGGGGATGAGCTCCAGATGTTGCGTAGCCAGCTGCTGCTGGTCCACGGCCAACTGCAGTACGAGCGCTACAAGCGGCAGCAGCACGCCGTGAGGAACCGTCGCCTGCTGCGGGAGGTCATCAAGTCCACCACGCTGGAGGAGCACAGCACCTCCATGGTAACGCCACACACACACCGGACGCCATGGGTCCGTGGAGCGCAGTGTTTCGGCGGCCGTGGCACATCCTGTCTAAAGGTTCAGGGAGAACCGGAGATAAATGAGAAAAGTTTGACCCCTGATCATCGGTCATTGCGTTCTACATTGGTCTAAATGCGGCCAGTGTTGCTTGCTTTTTCTGATGCAGTTTGTGGTTGACAGGCGTATGAATTAGTACTCTCGGATATTAGAAAATAGCCCAGTGTGATGGTTCCCCTTTAATGTAAACCCACACATTCACTCCCATAACTTCCTCCCTACTGGGGGGATGGAAACGTGCTACATACAACGATAGCACACGATGAAGAACCACAGGACAAAAGGCTAGTGACGGTCAACGGCCGTGTTGAACGAATGGTGTGTCTGTGTGTGTGCAGCAAGCCCAGCTATCCCTTCAGGAAGGGGAGATCCAGGCCCTCAGAGCCAGCCTAACAGAGGAGCAGCGACGCTTCTACTGTCTCCATGACGACTCTAAGACCAACACTGGGAAACTACAGTCGCAGATGGAACGGCAACAGCAGCAACTGCTCGATAGCAACAGCACCACGCAGAAGCTACGGGTACATACCATTAAATATACCATATACACATCCCTATATAGACCATACCATATACACATCCCTATATAGACCATACCATATACACATCCCTATATAGACCATTCCATATACACATCCCTATATAGACCATACCATATACACATCCCTATATAGACCATACCATATACACATCCCTATATAGACCATTCCATATACACATCCCTATATAGACCATACCATATACACATCACTATAATATACCATACCATATGCACATCACTATAATATACCATTTGCAGGCCACTATATATAGAGTCAACATCGTTGTGATTGGTTGGTTTTTAGATTGAGTTGCAGGAATGTCGAGGCAGACTGGGAGATTTGGAGGCGGAGCTTCAGAAGGCCAATAACGAGGCATACAACGCTGAACACCAACTCACACAACTGTCTCTCAAGGTGAGGATGCCCCCTTATGGGCTTATACATCCCTCTCTGTTTTTATGCAGGCTTAAAGGTCCAACTTTGTGAGGTTTTCTGACATTAATCTAAGTTCCCCTAGCCTGCCTATGGTCCCCCCGTTGCTAGAAATGGCATTAGGTGTAAAACGAGAACTAGGTACCCTGCTCTGCCTTTGAAAAAAAATAAAGCTCAGACGCAGCTGTGTGTGTGTGTGTGTGTGTGTGTGTGTGTGTGTGTGTGTGTGTGTGTGTGTGTGTGTGTGTGTGTGTGTGTGTGTGTGTGTGTGTGTGTGTGTGTGTGTGTGTGTGTGTGTGTGTGTGTGTGTGTGTGACGCAAGGGTTGTATACGTCCTTGTTATTTGGATAACCGTTCTGCTGTTGGTGTTATGGCGCATAACACGTCGGGTTCTCTGACGTCTCTGGTATTTCCACAACGAGACTCGTAGTGGGGGTTATCTCAGCCGTGGTTGAGAAAGAATTTGGGGAAAGGAACTTTGACTTTAACTCCCTGAAGTACATGAACCGCGATATGGAGGAGAAAGGGATTGTTGCCCGCGATTGTCTCATGCCGGAGCCCCGCTGCCTGCTGCCGAGGAACCACTGCCTAGGCGCTGCCCGCTGCCGAGGCGGTAATGCCTCGGCAGCGGGCAGCGGTCAACATCCCTTTCTCCTCCATATCGCGTTTTAGTCTGCTTCAGATTGATGTGGACGTGCAAGAACCAGAGACGTCAGAAAACCCGACGCAGTCGTTTAAGATTCATAATAATGTAATTCTGCACCAACTCTGAATTTCTTGAACGTCTTCAAGTACTGTATTAGGGGCCCACTACCGGCTATATAAAGCAAAAAAAAGCATTCATAAAGTAGCATGCCATGCGACCTTTAATGTGTGTTTTCTGTTTGTGTGTATGTAGGTGTCCAGCAGTGAGGAACTCCAGCAGCAGATGTTCTTGATGAACAAACATCTTGTGCTCCTGAGAGAGACAAATCGACTGCTGATAGAGCAACGGGACACCACCAGCTGCCAGGTACCGGAGGGAGCTACAGATCAACGTCCATCTCATCCTGGACAGCTAAAGGCCTAGTTACCCTCCACTAAAGGCTTAGTTAGCCTCAACTTAAGGCCTAGTTACCCTCAACTTAAGGCCTAGTTACACTCAACGAAAAGTCTAGTTACACTAAACTAAAAGGCTAGTTACACTTTCCTCAAAGGCATTCTCTGAATGAAAAGAATGGGAACTTTGTGCAGGGGTTTAAATGGATTATATATTTTGCATAAAGACCATTTTTTGACCTTCATTTTGCCTTTCTAGAATTTCTGTTTAGTAGAAGGATAAGCGTGGAGGACCGGCTGTTGTTGGCGATATCAGCAGTGTGCCATGGATTTAGTTTAAAGCACATTAAAGGATAACTTTAATGTTCATCTTAATTCCACTGATGTTGTCCCTGGTTAAACGGTTGAAAGGCGGGGTCTTTCGGAGAATGTTATTTTTATCCCACCTCCTATCCTATTTGACCGACCTTTTGGAGTCATTTGCATGATTTTATGTGTTAATTGAATGTGGGTTTCGATTTGTGAACAGGACACGTCGAGGCTTCGGGGCAGTGCGGAAAAGGAGTTGGAAGAGGCCAATAAGAGGCTGAAGGAGTTGGAGTTAGCCAATAAGAAGCTGAGTGAACTTGAGACCGCCAATCAGAGGCTGGCCGAGATGGAAGCCCTTCTCGGGAGGAAAGAACAGATGATCCTGGACCTGAAGAAACTTCTGGAAGATACCAAGATACAAGCGCGGTACAAAACCAATCAACAATCCAACACATGCCTGCCGATCCAAGTTGGATTCACCTGGGGGCTTTTGAGTATGTATCTTAATGCCGTGCCCTCCGTCCCCCTGCAGGGTGGAGCTTGGTGCATGCGAGAGTCGCTACGTGGCTGTGAAGAGGATCTCCCAGGCGCTCAACAACGAACTGCTAGAACTCTACAGTCACCTGGATCCCCCTGCTCAGACAGCAGCCAGGTGGGTGAACACACACGTCACACACACGACAAACATGTACACACACACGTACACACACTTAGGAACACACACGTTTCACACACACGTACACGCATGCATACGAACGTACAAACTAGGGATGAGCACGAGTAGTAAATTCCAAACGCGAGTGATCGAATGAATTCCTCGAGGATCAATCGAGTACTCGTTTAAAACTATTTTTAGAATGCAACGCATCTGCAGCAGGAATAGTGCCTAATGATGAACGGCAATATTACCAACCAAACATTGGTTGGTAATTATTCTCAATCAAAACAGTCAGTTATCATTATTATTCATTATTTATTTATGCAAACGTTCAAAACACATTTTCCTTACAAAAATAAATGTGAGTCTCACAATTTAAATCACGTCAAACAATGGCCTGTAAAGGTTTTAAAAAAACAACGAAACAAGTAGACTAACCATTGCAAATAGTCTAAAGCTGCAAATAAAACGGCAGCAAATGAACAAAAAAAAATACTCAGCGTTGTGTTCTTCTATTCACGGCCGGGATTACAGCTGCGTCTTGCGGCGGTGAAAATAGCCGACACACTTGGTTGCTGCGGGTCTGCTTTCCTGAACTCACCGTTGGGTTTCAGGAGCATATGTTGCTGCATAGTACTTGTAGTACTTTGGTAGCTCAATTTCGCTCTGCATATTTTACATTTCATCTCATGATCTCCTATTTCTGTAAATCAATACTTCGCTGCGCATTGCTCTAATCGCCATCTCTTAAAGGTTGGGTATGGAATTCTCTTTTTTGGCCATTTTTTGCAAAATTACTTAATCCTTATCATAACCCACTTACAGCCTTACTGAGTTAGAAGTGCTGACATGAAAATGAAACGAGTCAATCATCGGTGGAACGGGCAGGGCTCGAAAAACTCCAGCACCAGAACCACCGAGTAGCATCGGACAGTAAGTACGTCAATCAAACGTTCGTACTGCACTCCCCCGCGCGTGACCCCTTCGTGCACATACTCAAAGCTCGTGACCCAGAGCAAGCTTCTGTTTTGTTGTTATCCTGCGGTAGCTACTTGAGATAGCTAACTAGCTAATGGTTCGCTTTCGTGCATCTGTATTCGCGTTCGTGCATGATTGCGCGTCCATGTACGTGGAATGGGGTAGAGTCAGTGTTGAAGGAGAGGGGGGTAGGACCATTTGAGTGGTGTGTTTTCAAAATCTGCTGGCATTTCGCAAATCCTATACCCAACCTTTAACTTTTTGAATTCTGCCGTTGTGCACATGGCACGGCAGAAATTTGATACATTTCATTTGCTTTGAGCACGCGCCAGTGGCACCACACAGAAATACATTTGCTTCAGAAAACTTTTGTCTGTGCTGTGTGTGTGTATATGCAACCTTGAGTTTGCCTATCCACCAACCAAGTTCATTTGTAACGAGGAGTACTTGAGTAATCGATTCCTCACGCCCATCCCTAGTACGAACATACATACGTACGTTCGTATGTTCGTACTAGGAATGGGCGTGAGGAATCATGCATGCATACATACATGCATACTACAGTTTCTCTCTCTGCACACTAGGCGAAACGGCGGCCATGGCTCCATACCCATATCTCAGGACAACCGTTGCCTCGGCGCCAAACCCTCCTCGTCCCTGAGCATCCTGAACGGTGGCGTGGAGCTCCTGTCCACCTCCCCGCTGTCCCTGTCCCCCATCGAGTCCCCCCTCGACGTGGGCTCCTTCCTGGGCCAGAGGGCCCGGATGCTCTTTAGACCTCCGGGCAACAGTCCGGAGGAGGGGGCGGAGCTTGGGGAAGGGGTGGAGCCTCACGACGGAGAGTGTCTGGAGGAAGAGGAACAAGGAGAGGAAGCGCGCGACCTCCACCACCAGCACTCGTCCAGCCAGCTGTCCCCGCCGCCCCCTCCCCAGCAGGGCAGTCTACTGCAGGACGCCAGCAGCAGCATACTCGGCATCATGGACTACGACGAGATGCTCCTGGAGTACTGACACGGCTGCCGAGGGGTCACCCTAAAAGGGATCGATGGATAGATTTTTTTATTTATTTTTTTTTGAGTCAGAACTCTGCAAGGAAGAAGTGATTCACGAGAGAATTGCATGGCAGTAGGGTGAAAGGCAGCCCGACTACGACTCACATGGTAGATGCTGGCTGGCGAGCAAGTATGCTACTCATTTAGTTGACTACAATCGTAGAGGCAACTATGTAAGCTACTCTCCTGTTCCGGTGAAACAGCGAGGCAGCTACTTGTTTGAGCTGCTCCTTATTTTCCTGGTTTGTCCCAACTACTGGGTTGGCGAAGGTGCAAGCCTGTTTTGTGCAAAGCTGCAAAGAAATAGTTAGCCAGCGACCACTAGCTTGCCGGCCAGCAAGGGTCCTAAAAGCTAAAAGTACCAACTACAAGGTTACTAGTGCAGAGACGGCTAGAGAGGGGAAACCATCAACCGCTAATGAAGCTATTATGGCTTACTTCAAGGTTAGTAACTTACCTGCCTGGTGGCTTATTCAAACATAAATCTCTACCTTCTATCTTTTAATCAGTAACAAAACAGAAGTGGCAGTTATGTCCTTAGATTAATTGGGGTTTGTAATCTACTCTGATGGGTAAAATCAAAATGATTTTCCAAGAAAAAAAAATTCCAAAATTAATTAATTTAAATACCTGCTACCGACTGCCAGAGAGTGCCATATTGCCCTTCTTCTCTTCATGTTTAGCATCGTTTTTCATGTTTGAATGTCACTCCCTGTGACCAGTCCACCGAACTTTACAGAGAGACATGTGTAAAACAACATGTTGCTGCTAAACCCAGCAGAGGCCAGCGACTACATTGGTTATCAGGTGTTTGACAAGTTGGTGTCGGCTCTTTCAGACCGCGGGCGGCAGCAGCCTGGTCCAGCTAAAGACAGACGGGTGAGCTAGCACGATCGGTGGACTTTTTATACGGTTCTCTAGGCTTTACATAATGGAATGCTACTTTTAAATAAGCTGACCATGTTTTTAATGAGTGAGCTCCTGCTGGTCTGGTGTCCTGCCCCTCGCCGCTGCTCTGTGTGGCGGCAGCGGCGGCCTGACCGTGACCATCGGTCCTCTCACAGTACACTACATTATTACTCAGGGTTTCCCTCCTGCTCCCGTATCTCACACTGCACTAGCAGTATAAAAAAAACATCGCTCTTCACCATCATCTCATCAAGCTGAAAACGCTCTCAAATGACCTTGAGACAATCCCACAAGTGATGATGTTATTCTCTGTGATTGTGTTGATTCCCAGAGTGTAAGCGGCATCAAATTACAGAACTTCGCTCCTAGTATGATTACAGCTGCATTACAGCTGGCTTGGTTTTGGGGTTTTGTTCCTGGTTTAATTAGCACATGCTGATCTGGTTCATGTTAAAGCAAGAAATCTGCTTTACAGTCTGGCACATGGCATAATGTATTTTTTAAAAAGTGTTGGAACTCTGAACTTCATGATTTCCATCCTGGCTTTCTGGTGAAGACGTTGCTGGTTGTTCCGCCTCTTAGTCTGGAAAAAAAACTTTAAAAAAAACGTGCTTAACATTGTTTCCGTTATAAATTCTGCCCAAACGTGTGTAAATCCAAAATACTGTGTTTCGATTATGTTAGAATAATAATTATGGAGCATTATCTGTAGTCTGCGTCCATCATGTCCAAAAGGCAGCGTGCTCTGTGTTATAGAATATAAGACATTGGATTCCCTTTGAAGGCTAGCCTTTCTTGCATCCAGACACATCTCATCACGACTGGAAAGTTGTATGTTAAAACTCTTATTCTATTTCTAGACTATTTTTGAATTGCCAACTTGTTTCATAGTTAAGGCGTAGCACAAAATATGGCTGCCTGAAAATCTCCATAATCCATAATGTAATTGCACCGAAAGTAGTGTTCGCTTTTACTTAAGGTGAGCTGAATAGCCAATCAAACATATTCATTAAACTGAACTGTGTGGCTGTTATCTTCAATCCATGGTATGGATGGAAATGCAACCACATAATCTGTAGGCCCACCATGTAAACTTGGAAGAAGCAAACCATTTCTAAATTACAATGTGAAATAAAAAACAGTACTGTTGGCAGGAAGACCCAACTATTTATCTAAGGAAGAAAGTACTAGTCTGGTTGTGTCGAGGCTGATGTGCAAAGTGTTCCACATATTACGTCTACCTCAAGCGGAGCAATTGACCTGTCTGATGTCAAACTGGTTTTCACCACAAGGAGGCGACACAAACCTTGGCAGTTTTTTTTCTCCTGCAATGCTGATGTCCCAACCAAAACATCTAGGTTTGTCTCGTTGCTAGGGCAAATTGCTTAAGTACAATAACCACATTGCCTTGTTCGAAGCCATCCCTACACAAGAATGTTTAACTGTGAACAATAGAATAAATAAATGATAAATCTTGATTTTTTTTTTTCTCTGTCTCACTCTCCCATTTCTAGTTTTCTAGCTTTTTTGCAGTACATAGTAATATAGGTATATACAATTAGTAAGGTCAACCAAAGGAAATATTACATTTGAATACAATTGTCAATATAGAACTACCACACACCAATCAGCCAATTGCTCTGAGCAGAAGTAAAAATCATATCTCACTGCAAACACTTAACAGCAGTGTTTGAATTATAGTTAGTTAAATATGGAAAAGTCTACAGCAATATATGATAATGATTAACTTTTACGTTTTTTTGGGGGCGGGGGGGGGGGGTTGACCATTTTATTGTAGAGTAAGACAGGAAAGTATGGGAGAGAGGGGGAGATATACCTGCAGGGGTCACCAACCTTTTAGAACCTGAGAGCTACTTCATGGGTACTGAGTCATATGAAGAGGACCCAGTTTAATACACTCTTCTGAAATAACAAATTTGCCTCAGTTTGCCTTTACGTTATATTATTATTGATACTCATATATTATGTGAAGACACTGATCATGTTAATGGTTTCTCACAATCTCATCTCATCTTCATCCGCTTATCCGGGGTCGGGTCGCGGGGGCAGCAGCTCAAGCAGGGGGCCCCAGACTTCCCTTTCCCGAGCCACATTGACCAGCTCTGACGGGGGGATCCCGAGGCGTTCCCAGGCCAGTGTTGAGATATAATCTCTCCACCTAGTCCTGGGTCTTCCCCGAGGTCTCCTCCCCACTAGTCGTGCCTGGAACACCTCCCAAGGGAGGCGCCCAAGGGAGGCGCCCAGTGGGCATCCTTACCAGATGCCCGAACCACCTCAACTGACTCCTTTCTAAGCAAAGGAGCGGCTCTAATCTGAGCTCCTCACGGATGACTGAACTTCTCACCCTATCCCTAAGGGAGAAGCCAGCCACCCTCCTGAGAAAACTCATCTCGGCCGCTTGTACCCGTGATCTTGTCCTTTCGGTCATCACCCATCCCTCATGACCATAGGTGAGGATTAGGAACGAAGATTTGATCCGATAGGATCGAGGAGCTTTGCCTTGCGGCTCAGCTCTCTTTTTCGTCACAACGGTGCGGTGAAGCGAACGCAATACCGCTCCCGCTGCTCCGATTCTCCGGCCAATCTCACGCTCCATCGTCCCCTCACTCGCGAACAAGACCCCCAGGTACTTGAACTCCTTCACTTGGGCTAAGGACTCATTTCCTACCCTGGAGTTGGCAAACCACCGGTTTCCTGCTAAGAGTCATTGGCCTCAGATTTAAGAGGTGCTGATCCTCATCCCAGCCGCTTCACACTCGGCCGCCAATCTGATTCCAGTGAGTGCTGAAGGTCACAGGCCGATGATGCCATCAGGACCACATCATCTGCAAAGAGCAGTGACGAGATCCTCAGACCACCGAACTGCAACCCCTCCCCACCACGACCGCGCCTCGATATCCTGTCCATGAATATCACAAACAGGATTGGTGACAAGGCGCAGCCCTGGCGGAGGCCAACACCCACCGGGAACGAGACTGACTGGCTGCCGAGAACCCGGACACAGCTCTCGCTTTGGGAGTACAAGGATTGGATGGCCCTGAGGAGAGACCCCCCCACCCCATACCCCCGCAGCACCTCCCACAGTTTCTCCCTGTCGGAGTTGTTTAACTACCTCGGTGACCTCCACCAGGGAAATTGACGATGAACACCATCAACCTCGAGCTCTGCCTCCATCATAGAGGGCGTGTTAGTCGGATTCAGGAGTTCCTCAAAGTGTTCCTTCCAACGTCCGACTACCTCCTCAGTTGAGGTCAACAGAGTCCCATCCTTACTGTACACAGCTTGGATGGTTCCCCGTTTCCCCCTCCTGAGGTGCCGGATGGTCTTCCAGAAACACTTTGGTGCCGACCGAAAGTCCTTCTCCATGGCCTCTCCGAACTTCTCCCACACCCGCTGCTTAGCCTCCGACACGGCAGCGGCTGCAGCCCTTCGAGCCTGTCGGTACCCTGCAACTGCATCAGGAGTCCTCCGGGATAACATATCCCAAAAGGCCTCCTTCTTCGGTCGGACGGCTTCCCTGACCACCGGTGTCCACCACGGTGTCCGAGGGTTACCGCCCCTTGAGGAACCTAAGACCCTGAGGCCACAACTCACCGCCGCAGCTTCAGCAATGGAGGCTTTGAACACCGCCCACTCCGGCTCAATGCCCCAACCTCCACAGGAATGCTAGAAAAGCTCCGCCGGAGGTGTGAGTTGAAGATCCCTAGGACAGGGGCCTCCTCCAGACGTTCCCAATTCACCCGCACTACTAATTTGGGCTTACCAGGTCTGTCCAGAATCTTCCCCCATTCTCTGATCCAACTCACCACCAGATGGTGGTGGTTGACAGTTCAGCCCCTCTCTTCACCCGAGTGTCCAAAACATGCCGCCTCAGATCAGATGACACGTTTACAAAATCGATCATCGATCTTCGGCCTAGGGTACTCTGGTACCATGTAGGCTACACTTACGAGCACCCTTATGTTCGAACATGGTGTTTGTTATGGCCAATCCATGACTAGCACAGAAGTCCAGTAACAAACGACCACTCGGGTTTAGATCAGGGAGGACGTTCCTCCCCACCACGCCTCTCCAGGTGTCTCCATCGTTGCCCACATGGGCGTTGAAGTCTCCCAGTAGAACTACGGAGTCCCCTACTGGAGCCCCATACAGGACTCCATTCAGGGTCTCCAAGAAGGCCGAATACTCTGAACTGCTGTTCGGTGCATACGCACAAACAACAGTCAGAGTTTTCCCCCCCACCACCCTTAGGCGCATGGAGGCGACCCTCTCGTCTACCGGGGTAAACTCCAACACCGCGGCGCTCAGCCGGGGATTTATGAGTATCCCCACACCCGCCCGGCGCCTCATGCCTCTGGCAACTCCAGAGAAGAATAGAGTCCAACCCCTATCCAGGAGTACAGTACCAGAGCTGAGACTGTGCGTAGAGGTAAGCCCCACCAGATCTAACTGGTAGCGCTCCACCTCCCTCACAAGCTCCGGTTCCTTTCCCCACAGTGAGGTGACGTTCCACGTCCCCAGAGCCAGCTTCTGCCGCTCAGGTCTGGTCCGTCGGGATCCCTGCCTTTCACCGCCACCCATATGGCAGCGCACCCGACCCCAGTGGGTCCTCCTGCAGGTGGTGGGCCCACAGGACGAAGAGGGGGGGGGGGGGGGGTGCCACGTAGCTTTTTCGGGCTGTGCCCGGCCGGGCTCCGTGGCAAACCCGGCCACAAGGCACTCGCCAACGGGCCCTCCGTCTGGGGCTGGCTCCAGACGGGGGCCCCGGGCTTCCTCCGGGCAGGGTCTCTCCTCCTCTTTCTCGTTTTTTCATGGAGTCTTGGTGAACCATTCTTAGCCTGAGACCACTCTGCCATGGGAGACCCTGCCAGGAGCACAAGGCTCCAGACAACACAGCCCTCAGGTTCACATGGACACGCAAACCTCTCCACCACGATAAGGTTTCTCACAATAATTATCAATGATGACTTAAAAAGGTGGGAAAGAGTTTTTCAAGAATGAGTTGTGCTGTTTTTAGAACAGGCCTGCGGGCGCCTCATATGGTCTTTGCGGGCGCGCTGGTTCCCGTGGGCACTGTGTTGGTGACCCCGTATGCGCTATTGCGCTCTACACTGTGAACTACCGGGGCGCGCCATATATGAGATGATCGCTTACTTGGTATTCGCTTGGTATACTTGGTATTGAGAAACTTGTGTTGGGCTTGGGATGGTATTTTAGCAAGGTGGACACGCCCCCCCTGACCCCCGCGGAGAGCCGCCTCTGCCTCCGAGCCATGTTACTAGGCAACCTCTCCAAACATGTCGGGCTCATAGAAACGGGAAAAGAGAGATGCGTATTTATTAGCTGTTTACTTTTACATTTACTTTTCAGGTTGGATAGTTAGGTTGGATAGCGTTCGCTCGCGGTTTGCCAGCTAATTCGTCATGGACGAAACGGTGAAACCTATCAGAATTCCCCCGGAGATGTCCATCTACGCAGAGAAACACGATATATTTGACTTAGTACAGGTAACAAAATGTTTTAATTGTGGATTTACTAGTCCTGATATTCTCCATCACATCGTGGTGGCGGGGAATATAGGCCTACATAATATTAACGTTCAATCTGAACACGTCCTAAATTTAAATTCTGGATTATTTTGCTAGCCTACTACACACCTTCATAAAGTAGCCATACTTGAGTGTGGCTTACTTTCTCTACACATGTGAATGTTTAAAGAATAGATTGTTGTATTAAATAACTTAAATAACTAGGCTATGGTGTAAACAGTGCGTTGTGAGTCAATGTTCACTAGCGTTACGCCGTGAACCATGGCTATGATCACATCATAGATGTGAAATGTTTCTTGTTTGGTATGTAGCCTACGCTATGTTTGTATGTTTGAAGGGAATGCCTTCAGATTCTCAGAAAAAAATAATGTGCATCGTTTATTATACGCCTTTGTTACATTTGTCACGTCAAATAATTCCTAGGCCTGCTTCTGCTGCTATACTAGTTGCATGGTTACTGGTTGTACTTGCTGGTTTCAGACGATGGTGTCTAGTCTGATGGTGGACAAACCAGATGACCCCATATCCTACCTGATGAGTCTGCTTAAGAGAGGAAGAGTTGAACGTTGGTCGTTTTTCTTCTGGTTTCATCTCCAATATTCGTCCTCTGTCTGGTGTGTTGTGTTCTTTGGCAATGTGGTACTGATGAGCTTGTTCTCTGGCTCGTCTGTTTGTCTGTCCCTCTGGTTTGTCTGTGCAGCTCCTAAGATTATTCTGCTTGGCCCGCCTGCTTCTGGGAAGACAACCATAGTAAGTAGATGGATCAATTATGAATGGGTTGATTATACAGTGAGTAGTAGTACTAGGCTAGTGGTAGTGGTAGTGATGGTGTGTTTGTCTGTGGTATTGTCTGTTGTTTAGGCCAGAAGACTGTGTGCAGAGCTGGGTTCAGTCCATGTAACCACCCCCAGTCTCTTCCATCAAGAAACAGAGCTGAGCCAGCAAGCCCTGCAATACACACAAATGCAACAGGTATACACACACACACACACACACACACACACACACACACACACACACACACACACACACACACACACACACACACACACACACACACACACACACACACACACACACACACACACACCTCATGCATACACAACGGTTTTGGCTCATAAGAGTGTGTGTGTGTGTGTGTGTGTGTGTGTGTGTGTGTGTGTGTGTGTGTGTGTGTGTGTGTGTGTGTGTGTGTGTGTGTGTGTGTGTGTGTGTGTGTGTGTGTGTGTGTGTGCAGGAGATTCCTGCTGACATATGGGTAGAGCTGATCCAACACAGGCTGTCGAAAATAGACTGCTTCAGAAAGGTAATGTGGAAGAATAATCTCAAGTAAAATGTCAATCAATTTGCTGGTTCTTTGAAAACATCTGCTTGATAAGAGACACGAGGGGTTCTGTGCGTTCTCTGTCCAACAACCCATCTCCAACTCCGTTGCGACCCCTTTTTGAGTCCCGACCCATAGATTAAGAGGGTTTTAACTCAACATGTTAGGTCCCTGACCACGCTGTGGTCAGGGACCTAAGCGATCTCAGAGAACTAGAGGATCTTATGAATTTTTAAACCTGACATCATGCACTCAATACTAGAAAGCTATGAAACCAAAATCATAAATTCATAATACAGAAATGATCAATCCGTGAAACCAGAAATAAGTTAAAAAATGTCTTCAATGACTTCGTAATAACCTGATATTATTTATAAAATAATCACAAACCTTAAACCCGAAATCCAAGTCAAAATTCAAAGTCATTTTTAATGTCAATTCAGCAATATGTACAGGACACACTGAGGATTGAAATGACGATACTCTCCAACCCCAATGGTGCAAAATACATCAAATAAATAAATATGTTTAAAAATATACATAGTAGGACAAGGACAGACACGAGACTGGTAGACTAGTATTGGTGCAAAGTGAAAAAAAAGAAAGTCTTGCAAATAACAGATTTCAGTGTTGATAGGGGCGGCGGGGGGGGGGGGGGGGGGGGGGTCCATGGCTTTTAGTGAGAAGGAGGCGGAAGGGGAAGGGGAAGGGGAGCAGAGTGGGGAGGAAGTTGAGCATTCTGACAGCCTGGTGCATAAAGCTGTTTTTCAGTCTGGTGGTCCTGGCCCGGTGAATCCGCAGCCTCCTCCCTGAGGGCAGCAGGTTGAAAAAGCATTGTGACGGGTGGGTGGGATCACCTGCAATGCAGTGGGCTTTGCGGGTGAGGCGGGTGCTGTATATGTCCTCAAGGGAGGTATGTCCTTCTCGGCCGCTCTCACCATGCGCTGGAGGGACCTGTGCGGCAGGATGAGGTGCAGGCACTGTACCACACCGTGATGCAGCTGGTTAGGATGCTCTCGACAGTGCCTCTATAAAAAATGCACATGACGGGGGCCAGGGCTTTAGCTCTCCTCAGTTTCCTGAGAATGT